>JANHFX010007803.1:0-13224 GCA_027560015.1 Chloroceryle amazona | reverse complement strand
CAGGCATGTCAATCACACCACTCAACCTGTTGTCATCTGCAGACTTGCTGAGGGTGCACTCAATCCCACTCTTCCTGCCGCCAACACAGATGCTGAGCAGCGCTGGCCCCAATGCTAGCCCCTGAGGCACATTACTTGTCACTGGTCTCCAGATGTACATCAAGCCTTTGACTGCAACTTTTTTAGTGTGACCATCCAGGCAATTCCTTATTCACCATGTGTTACATATATCAAATCCATGTCTTTGCAATTCAGAGACAAGGATGTCATGTTGGAAACGTCTTTTTAAAACATCTTTTACCCTTCATTTTTGAAGATGTAAGTATCTTGGAATATAACTCCATTCTTATCTGTGACGATCTAGTAGCAACCAGTATCTCCTCTGGTACAATATAAGCGCTGGTGGCATTCCTTTAAAATTGTTAGAAAGTAGATTTAGGGTTCAGCATGATCAAAGAATGTCTTCTCTTTTGACTTACCCCCTCACTTTATCTTCCTAGAAAACTTTGAAAGGGATGAAGTCTAAGCAAAACTGAGAGTCATTCTGGTGTTGAAAGCATTCACACCAAGCAGGCCAAACCATCCCATCTCACAGCTAAAAAGCTGTGATCTTGTTCGTCTATCTCAAGAGGTATTTGGAATATCACGTATCTGGAATTATTTGGCTAAGTATTCTGAAGTGTCAGGGCTTAGGGCCTTTATAGTACTGAACAAGCCATTTTCTTGCTCCTTTTTTTTAATGGGTTAAGTATAGTAAACTATTCCTAAGAAACACAGTTCAGAATTAGAGGCTTCCTTACGCTATTATATCTAAATAAGTTAGATCTTACTGAAGTAGAAAGGTGTGTTTGTAAACTTTGAAAAAAATTATCACCAAAAGTAAGTACTAGGCTACAAGAAAAAGTGTTTTCTGAAAGCTGGAGTTCCAAAGAGCTGTAATATGCTAGGATATAGGAGCTAAGTATAGCACAGGTTCACATCTACTTTCTGATCTCATGCATTGGACCAGCTGTATCAAAGGGGGTATAAAAAAAAACAACCTCTCAAGTACCCAAGGTCTGATGCTACAATGGAATTTTGAAAGAGCACGTCAACTCCACTGGCATGGAAACAGCTACTGCCATTTAGATACAACAGAAGCTCAAAGAAAAGTGAAGGAATTTATTGGTCATCTTCCTCCTCTGAATGCATCACCCAGTATCTTGTAAAAACCAGACATTAAGCCTGCTTTGGAAAATTATGAAATTGTTGCTGTAGTCTTAGAAAAGGAGTTTGCAACACAGAACATTTTTTGTACGAGTATTCCAAGAGCAATTTCTTTTGTCTATTTACTAGTGTGCCTTTTGACTCTGGTCATTCAAATACTTTCCCCAATCTTTGTTTATCATGTGAGAACAAAGATAACTCAGACATTATCATCATCTGGATGACAGTGTTCACTAAGTTCCCATCAGCTAAACTTAAGTAAGTACAGTCCAGGCAAAATATAGAATCACAGAATCATTCAGATTGGAAAAGACCCTTGGGATCATCAAGTCCAACCATTAACTCGACTCTACAAAGTTCACCCCTAAACTATGTCCCCCAACACCACATCTAAACAACCCTTAAACACATCTAGGGATAGTGACTCAACCACTTCCCTGGGCAGCCTATTCCAGTGTTTAACTACTCTTTCTATGAAAAATTTTTCCTTTCTGTCCAATCTACACCTACTCTGTTGTAGTTTGAATCAATTTCTTCTTATATCACTAATTACCTGTGAGAAGAGACCAGCACCAACATCTCTATAACATCCTTTCAAGTTGTTGTAGAGAGAGATGAGGTCTCCCCTTAGCCTTCTCTTCCTCAAACTAAACAGTCCCAGCTCCTTCAATCGTTCTTCATAAGATTTATTCTCCAGTTCCTTCACCAGCTTTGTTCCCCTCCTCTGTACTCGCTCCAGCACCTCGATGTCTCTCTTGTACTGAGGTGCCCCAAACTGGACACAATACTCAAGGTGTGGCCTCACCAGTGCTGAGTGCAGGGGGACAAATCCCTACTTCTGCTGCTCACACCATTTCTAATACAAGCCAGGATGCCACTGGCTTTCTTGGCCACCTGGGCACACTGCTGGCTCATATTCAGCTGCTTGTCAATTAGAATCTCCGGGTCCTTTTCTACCAGGCAGCTTTCCAGACACATTTCCCCAAATGTTGCCTGGGGTTGTTGTGGACCAAGTGCAGGACCCAGCACTTGGCCTTGTTGAAGCTCATACTGTTACCATTGGCCCACCAATCCAATCTATGAAACACCATGAAATCCTACAGAACTAAACTAGGTTTTCAAGTAGTCTGCAACTGTGTCTCAATTAAGGTGGCTAATGGAAATAAACAGATCTGAATGCTGATTTAATACTGAAAGGTTTGAGGTAAGAAATGTGGAATCCTATTTAAAATTCTATTTTCAGAAAACAGACAACAAGAAGGTCTGCAGCAGTCATCTGCATTGCTGTCACAACACCACAGTCAAAAAAGTATTCCAAATCATTACCACACAATCCAAAAGTATGGGGTTTACTTTGCAAGGACAGTTGAGGCTTTCTGATATAATGCTCCATCATCAGGACAGATGCCTATGGATTCATTTTTTTATTGCGTAAGTAGTTTGTGACACAGTTTTAGAGATTCCTCACTCATTTTAGCTGTTTAACACAGAGTGTGTCACAGCCACGTTTAAGATCTGCTTGATACACAATAGGCCAACACTGCTTTCGATTTCACAAGAGAACAGATACTCAACACCCCTCTAGTTAAAGATATAGTACTGTTCTCTTTCTACTTCTCTGGTCTCAAAATGCAGAATCTGGTTCTCCCCTAATAACTGCCCCTCTCGCAAAAAAACACAGATGTTTTCAGGCAACACCACAGTACACACAACATGCCATCATTAAACACTAATTTGTTCAATTTCTTTTCTATTAGAGGTACAAATCCAGTTCATACTTAAATTTCTTGCCCGATTTAGCCTGAGTTCCTCCATTCCATATGTGGTCTTCTCCTTCATAGAAGAAAAAAATATCAAGTTTCACATCATCTTCTCCCTGGAAAGAAAGTTCTAAGCTGTCTTCTACCTGCAAGATAAAAAAAATACACTGTATACACTAGTAAAAATGCAATGCTTACTTATGTCAGCAGGTTTCAGAAAACTGATTAATCTTGGTCAGGTATGCAGAGTGATTCCTATCTTAACTGAAGAAAATACACTAACTCTGTGATTTGATGGGGGGGGCACTATGCCTTGAGAACACTGGAGATTTTCTGCACCTCAGTGGGACTACCTTCTCTTTCTTCCCTTTAGCCCCAAAAGCTTCAGCACCATCTCTTTGTCCTCTGTCACAAGAAAAATAAACTTAGTGAACAAACAGTTGATTAGTAGGTGTCTTCATTTAATGCACCTTCTCTATGATAAAACACTCACTGGCACGAGTAATGATGTATCACTTGATCTGTGGCTGAACCTTCATATTCTTTTAATTTTGTTCTCTCTTCTCTACCACTCTGCAGCCTGCACTCTGGCAAAGCTGAAGATGAATAACCCCAGTGCCCACCTCAAGTCATCCTTCCCTTTCTGTTAGTTCTACATAGAGAGTCACAGATAATCTCAGAGCTATCACCAGTCCTCCCATATGATGACACCCATCCAATCTCTAAACACCAGACTAACTTCTACCTTGATTCTTAACTTTCACTAGCACCACTGACACAGATCAGACCCCTTTAAAACTTATTAAAAACTTATTCTCAGGTGGAATTCAGGCTTCCTAAACAGGGCTGAAGCTGTTAAGAAGAATATTTCTCAAACATTTTCCAAGAAAACACAAAAAAAACCCAACAAGATTGTATGTTTAGGTAAAACCCTAATGAGTAAACGTCTGCCTAGGAGACTTCAGATACCCATGATTCACAGTTGTACTCAAACTTACAACCCTACAGAAAGACACAGAAGCAAATTGTTTACGTACCTTGCCAAATTTGTGTTTCAGTGGTAACCCTGCTTTCTGAAAGGCTGGAATGATATCTGCTTTGTAGTCCCTTATAAAGACTCCTAAATCCACATCTTTGCTGTGAGGAATGACACTACACTGTCTATACCAGCCTAAAGGAAGGGAAAAAAAATAGACAACAGGAAAAAAACAAACTAGTTAATTCAGGAACACAATAAATACATCAAGAAAATGAAAGCAACGTAACAATGAACTACCATAAGATCACCAGGCAGAGACCTTTGAATGAAGTCATAAACAAGACTTCCACCTTTCTCCAGTATGAAATGAACCTCATTGAAGAAAAAAACAACTATGACTGCACTTACAAACAGTTCTTTCCCTAACAGAAAGCCAAGAATGAGAGAGGAAACTTATAACTCTTTCAGATATAAAATATCTTCAGTTTTCTAATCTAAATGCCTTTAAAGAAAAAATATTCTTTACCTGGGCCCAATTCTAATCAGTAATGAACAGTTACATTGCTACAGCTGTACTTTAAATTTGAAACTATTATTTTAAGTAGTATTTAAGAGATTAGTTATCTTTCAGTCACCACTGCAAAACAGTAAGACAAGTGGGACATCCTTTTGTCTATTTCATTAAAGAAGCTTTTATTAACTGTTCATTTAGAAAACTAAACAAATGCAAGTCAAATGTGTACACACCAGTTTTCATAACCTATTTCCATAATAAAAGAATCTTCACCAGTGGTGATACTACTTCCATCTTCAGCAGAATCGAAAACTTGCACTGCTTGCTCTAATAGGCTGACATTAAAAGGATGTATTTTAAAATAAATAAATGTAAACTATATTTTACAAGTCAGTGATAAGCATCAAATTGCATGGGAAGTATTATGAGGTGAGAATCTACATGAACAGCAGAAATGTGCGTCCATCATTGTGTTTTCCAGATAGCGTTTCATTAAATTCCAGGCTACACAAGTTAGGCAACTGCTAATTACTTTCTAAGCAGTCACCAACTCAACATTGATAATTGTTAACCACATCAAATGCTTCACTGGAAATTTGCTCAGCGTATCCAAGGCTCTGGTTTCCAAAGAAAACGCATTCTGTCATGAGCAAAAAGGCCTACTTCAATACAACTAATGCCATGTATTACCTCCCAGCATGGTACATTTAACCTTAGCTGACATCACAAGCACTAGAGGATGAAATGTTTAAAATTTCAGACGAGTTTAAAAATGTGACATAACACAAATATTTTACCAAGGCACGTTCCACTGCTCAGCCAGAACTTTACTCCTAAGTTATTCAGTGTCAAAGCAGCCAGATGAAGCAAGGATTTTGCTTTTTTTCTGAACTCCACTGCATCAAGAGAAGCATCATCAGGATACAGCTGGAAGGGAAAGGAGGAGTAAGCAAACTATTCTGAGAGCAAACTTGTCCATTCATTTTTCAGTGTCCAAGAAAAAAATAACATTTGAAAAATTTACTTAACTAATACCTGGGCAGTATCTGGTTTCATGTATACAGCCCAGTCTGAGAACAAGAACTAGAATTACAAGTTATAATTTAAACTTTGAAACATCAATCTCCAGTTTTTCCACTTTAGAAGAATGTAAAGTCACAGTAAAACAGAGTAAGAACGTATGTATTAGACACTGATTCTTAGCACTTGGCAAGAAGACAGAAGGGAACCCTAGTTCTGCACATGATGAAATCAATACCCAGAGTCTAGGGGAACACAGGGACAGAATCAGCTACTTCCAGCACATTAGTTTATTTGGTGCCACCAAGTGTTACAACTGGGTGCTGACTATCTCTGCCAACAGTAGAAATAATGTCGACATAAAATCATGCCTACTCTATGCTTACTATTTCTATCCTTGACAGGTGAAGTGACAATACAAAGGTACCCTTGAGTATAGTAACACTCCTGCTGCACATATGGGGAGCTATGGCATCCTAGACGGAACAAGGATGATGCTCCCATTCCTGAGAATTCCCTTCCCTGAGACCTCAAATGTCTGAAGACTGGAACCTCTAGCATCCTCATTTTTCACCTTCCATAAAACCAGAGGTGGCTCAAATTCAAGTACCCGATTCCGACTTCAGACTTAACTGTGGTAAGTCTTGACCACTTTGTATCTCAGTCCTTTTCAAGTTAGGACAAAATACTTCCCATACTGCAGCAGGAAGTCTTCTACTATCTGCTAAATCAGGTAGCAATATTCTATAAATATTCCTCAATGTAGTTGTGAAAACACTAGCTTACATGGTCAAAAAGCAATAAAGCAAGTAATTTTGGAAGGAATATACCATTTCAAATAAACTAAACTAGGAATGTGGATGCAGGATACAGTTCAACAGAATATAAAACAAAATACTACTCAAAACTCTGAAAACTGCCACAAGAAAAATTTTGAGTCACAAAGTCACACAAGACCTAACCCTGTTTACATGACATCTGTTTAACAGTAACAATGTGTGATGACTATGGACATGTTGGTTACCTCTTCCTCTCAAAGTTTTGGAAAATGGAAAAAAGTGTGCTCACAAGTAAAAAAGATGGCCCACAATTTTAAATGAAAGTTTTAGTTTTACTGTCACTTATTAAACTCTGTGAATTGAGTTTCAGAGGCTGTCTTTAGCTATATGTATACAAACAGTCCCATCTAGGCATGAAACAGTTAACTGTTCACAGGTTTGGGTCAATCAGTGGAAACATAAATTACTTTTCAGAGACACTACCTGATTACCACTAACCTGAAAGAAAGCCCGAGCTTCTCTGTACCTACATTCAAGAAATCTAGAGTGTGACATCTCCTCTAGAAAACTGGACGGATTTTTTGGAATTTGAACTTTTAAGTCATCAATAGAAACAGGCAGAAGTTCTGGCCTGCAGGGAAAGAAACATGATACATTCATCTTTATAAACCACAAGCCACTTTCTCCTCTAGCTCAGGTTAAAATCTTGGTGCATGCCACTGGCAGTGATTCCACAGTTCAAATATGGCTAAAATCCCATTATAAAAGCAGGGAAACTAGAGCTTCAACAGATTTCCCAAACACTTCAAAACTTTATTTTAGAGAGAAATTCTATGCCTCTAAGCCCACAGTTAAGTTTGTCAGATCACTGATCACTTTACTGACTCATGACTTGCACTGAATTTGTTTAGAGCTGTTGTTCAGTACAGCTGAAAATTCAGGCAATTTATGTAGTTGTCCCAGTATGGGATGAACTTAAGAACCAAATTTTCTCCTGTACTTAGAGGCTATTCGCATTTAAAATTTAAAAACTGTTCAGCCTTCAAAATGAATGAAATGTGCTATTTAACCACTTTACACAATTGACTTCACATGTTTAGGCATGTAACTGGTACTGATTCCATGCTTTGAAAGGAAGAGAGAATGGTGCCAATTTTAAGGGAACAGATTTATTTTGACCTGTGAGATGTTTGGTTGTCTTACTCTCATTTATGGCATGTACACATACCCTACACAAACACTGTTCTCAAAGACTAGTGATATGTGCTGGGCTTTGGTAACAGTGACAAGATCTGCTATAATACATACTTACTGAAATTCTGCTGTGGAAAGCATCATAGGGAAAGGCAGCCATTTACAGTAACTTTACCAATGTAATGCAAAGTTCAAATGTAAGAATACAAACACGTTAACACCACCACAATTCAAACATTTATACAAGAAAGGAGTTCTTTCAGCATGCAAAGAGCATGGGTTACATGCAACAGTTGGCACATACCTAATTTATCTGCACTTTAAGGGCTGAGACATACATGAGGTAAATTCTACAACCTGACTCTAGGAAAGAGAATAATCTTACATGCAGGAGAAAGAAGCTGTTTTGGGAGTGCAAATTATGGCTTTTCCCCCTCGGTTTTGAACTCACTTTTCATATGCTCCAGGGTAGCGACCAAAGTGGAGTTTTCGGAAAGGCACAAACTTTCTGTCCATATGTTGTTTGAGTCTCAGGGGGCCATGCCAGAGATAATTACCGCTCCTCTCATAGAAGACCACAAGGTGAATGGCATGAGATGCTAGTTTAAATATGTAGTGCAAGGGAATTTCAATTCCAGACAAGTCATCCATTCCATCCAAGCGAGGGTCCTTGTTTATAATCTTTAGCCATTGGAACCCCATTTTCTCAGCAGTTCTAAAAAGGCCCACCTAAAAGGCAGGGAGGGGGGTGGGCCAGGGGGGGAGAGGAGGAGAGATAACAGAAACCGAGATTAAATTCTAAACACATGTTAGCAACTCACATTACGTCTCCCATTTTCATTATATAATCAGACTTAAGCACCAACTACTCCAAAATTTCTAAGACCTTAAAGATCAGCAGACACAACCAATTCCAAACACTGTATCTCCTTCTTAAATATTGTCCCTCAAAGTATGCCGTAAAATAAGTGTTGTAAATCATGCTTCGACCAGGTTTGCTCCTTACTATAGCACCCTTCTCTGCATCCTCAAACTGTTTCTATAAAGTTTTTCTTGTACCAATATTGGAGTTCATAAGTTCCTGAATAATGATACCAATACAAAAATGATTACTACAAAAATCTTCTTTTATGATGTACATAAATACTAGTCTAAATTTCACCAAACTCCGAATGTTACACCCAGTAACAGGACTTCATATTTCCATGAAAAAAAAAGGAATTAAATTCTGCCTGATAGGAAAAGAATCAGCCTCTGAAGACCCTTTCAATTACCTTCCTTGAACTTTTATATAAGCATATCAGCTTTTCCCCTGGATGCTACGGATATTACCAACAAGTCACAAAGGAATGGGGAGGTAGATTTATATTGGTGTGCTGCCATACAATGTCATTCTCTGTTAATTTACAGCTATAGCTAAAACAACTGCCTAATCAAATCCAGAGTGCCACCAATCTTCACTCAAGTGGGAACCCTTCAGTAAAATAATGAGACCATTTTAATGACTCCTGCTTTTTCTAAAAAACAAAACAAAACGCCACACAACAACAACAAAAAGCTGTTTGTCACTGGTATCTTTAGTCTGTATAGCTTCATCTAATAAATATTTCCAAATGACAATGAAATTATCTTGGTTTTCCTCTTTCTCTAACAGACCACTTTCTTTTTGGCATGGTCTCTTGCTCTGTTTGTAGATATTGGCAGACAAATAGTAAATGATTCTGAAAGTATGTGAGCTAGATACCTTTTAGTTTTAAAAAGAAGTTTCCTCTGCCAATACCTTTACAAGATTTCCACACAATGAATGCAAAGTCCTTAATACAAACACGAAAGCATTATGTTACAAAATTATAGAACAGTTGAATGCATTACAATACACAAATCTGAACTGAAGAAAGGGCACTTACCTCATGTTTCCATGTTTTGTCCAGTAGGGCAAAGGTAGTAAAGTCTCTTGGAGCACAAAAGTACTTGCATTCTGGACTAGGGCCATCGGGAGAACTTCTGATCTGTTCAATGTCTTTATCAACCAGTTCCAGAATGAAAGGATCAATCAAATACACTTGTATATTGTGACTGGATATTAGGCCTAGAAACTTTCTAACCACATGCTGTTTGA
Source organism: Chloroceryle amazona (assembly GCA_027560015.1). Lineage (NCBI taxonomy): Eukaryota > Metazoa > Chordata > Aves > Coraciiformes > Cerylidae > Chloroceryle > Chloroceryle amazona. The sequence goes on along the minus strand of JANHFX010007803.1, from coordinate 3,653 downwards.
CAGAGGATAAAATTCTAAGTTAGAAACACCATCCTTAAGTATACAAAGGTCAATGCATTTTAAACTCTTTGACAGAAGGAAATAAAAAAAACAACAGCTGACAGAAGGAAATCTTATGTCCCACTACATCTTCTGAGTGTGCACTTTACTTCCATGAACAGCTGTGGAAATAGAAATTTTCTTTTGGAAGAAGAGGCTACTCTCGGGCTTTCTAAGTCTCTAAGGCTAAAATAGAAACTTTTCGGCTTCAATGAGAACATTCTACAAGTTAAAGCACTCTAGCCTAGAGTCCATTCGCAAGTCTAGCACTCTGGAGTTAAACTCTAGATTCTCTCCAGCTCTAGACCAAGTTGGAAAGCACTTCAATAAACCAGAAATTACAGGATGAGATGGGATAGATATACATGTGGCTACTGAGGGAGCTGGGTGAGGCTGTTTGGCAACTTCTTGAAAGGTCATAGTGAGCAGAAGCTGTTCCTCACATCTTAGAAAAGACAAATCTGATGCCATCTTTGAAAAAGGAGGATTTGGGGAACTCTGGTCACATTTATCTCGGCCCCCAAGAAGCTTATGGAGCAGAAGTCCCTGTAAAGTCACATCCAAACACATGAAGGATATGACTGGGAAAGCCAGCCAAAGGCAAACTGCACGTAATCACACTGACTGCCTTTGAAGAAGTTTTTGGGCAAGGCTAGAGCAATGTTTATAACCTCTTTATAACCTGACTTAAGCAAGGTTTTTGACCCACTCCTGAACAGTATCCCCAAACCTCAGGCATGGTGCCTGCTGTATATGAAGTGTGGCTCTGTGAGAGGGTTGGAAGCGAGTGCTATCCAGTCTTTAGATACCAGTGTACTGAGGGCATTTAACCATGGCAACACTGCATAAGGAGTTAAAAGCTGCAGCAAGAAGGTCCTGCACCTGACGAGAGGATTTATTAACTTGACTCAGTAGTAGAAAATTTTAATAAAGTACATTTAAATGTCCATGGCATGCAGAAGCCATTTACAGCAGTCATAGATAGCCAACCTGGTATTAAAAATGTAGCTGCTGTATTTCATTCTTAAATTTAATGACTTAAAAGTATTTTTTGCTTATAAAAAACATTTGCTTTGAACAGTACTGTCAGGCTTTATGTGTGTTACATCTTAAGGTTTCTAAGAAGAGGTGTGACAAAGGAAAACAATGGCCTACTGCCTAAATTATGTGCCCGGCAAGCTGACCTTGGCTTTCTAACTGAAGCTCTAACCTTTCTCTTGTCCTGCTGCTCAGTCTGTTCAATTAGACTCCACAAGCCAACATCTGGCACAAGGTTTTGGATTCAGAGAACTGTGAAAATGTGAAGACAGGATGTGGATCAACAAACAGAATTTAGGCAGCAGCACTGCATGTGCTGTACAGGCAGAAGCAAGGCCACTCTTAGTGATTTCAGCTATATATAGCTGAAAGTTAAGTGATGTGCTAGCATTATTTCTCCAAGTAAAACCAGAGACCAGACCAAAGCAAATCTGTGCAAAAATACCTACTTTTGCACCCCCTACCACATCTCCAGACAAACAGATAGTTTCAGTTGAAGCTGAAATAACTGGTAGAAAGAGATAGCAATGAAGTGAAGCAACTAAGAGAAGTGCATTGAAATAGGGTATTTTGGACTCATCACGCAGGGGCTCTGAAGACAAAGTCTGGAATGCAATACATACCTGGCACAACCACAGAGCATTCTGCATTATTACTAATGAACTGGTAAGATCAAGTTAAAGCTTAATGAGAAGTCTGTCCACAGACTGGCAGATTGGAAGCCCTCTATGACCATGTCACCTGGCACCTAGTAGGTAGTTTTAAAGTTCTTGGTGACTCCAAGAACTTTTAACCAGAGCACCTTTGCTCTTGCTTAGCAGAAACATGGCATTCAAACGGCTATTTTCCTAACGTGCAACATTACCATATTGCACGCAAAGCAAAAGGCAGCCAATTCCCATCACGTCATTCTCTGTAATTGTATCTGCCATTCCTCTGCCAGGAGATCTTTTAACAAAAGACTTCAGTAAAAGTATTTTCAAACAATACTAACTATGAATATAACAACTGAGCTTCTAATTCCCTGAGGCCAACGTGGTGTTTGGGGGGCACTCAATCCTGCAAACCTTGAGCAAGATACAACAAAAAATACCCCATTTCAAGCATCTAATGGCACTGCTCCTGAACATTGGAATGCAACAACTGGTGAGCACTGAGATGAAACATTTTCCTCCTTGAGGAAGAGCTTTATGACCCAGCAAAAGCAAGTAACACAAACACTAAGCAGCAGGTTCAACAACTGGAGCAAAGGGGCATTCCATGACTTGAGACCTGCAGCCAATTCTTTTACCGTGCTACTGACTACCAAACAAGCTGCATATCAACTAAACCAATCTTTTCAACACTCAGAAAGAGAACTGGGTCCCAACTTTGCAATTCCATGTGAGTACTCTCAGACTTGCAAAACAACTGTATACACCAATGACATTGTACATACCCATCTAGTGCTGTCTTGGCCTGACTGGCTTCCTCTGACTTTGGAAAAAGCTGCTCCATTCTATCAAAATCAAAAAAAGGGGAGGGAAAGGGGGAAAGAAAAAAAGTTTCAGTTGAATCCTTGCTTAGGATTTCTTAATAGGGCATTCAGACCCAGTACTTTACAACTATGGCTATGCAATCTGATCACTCAATCGCTGTACTGAATGTAAAATCATAAAGCAACTGCTCCAGCTTAGTGTATTTAGAAGGACAACTCAAGCCTTGGGGACTTCCAGCCATGCAAGGATTGCATGATCAGGCCTCAAGTTTCTAAGCAGGTACGTCAGCAAATGTAAAATAGGAAGATGACAAACACAAACACCTTTAGGCAAATACCACTGGGGGAAAGACAGCAGGCCTGGGCTTCAGTCTTTCCAGACATAGTCCTGGAGAACTAATTTTGAAAGAGTATTTTCATGTGATAAAGCCAAGGAAGCTACTGGCTCAGGTTTCAGCTTTTCAAAATACAAAGATTTTCTCACTCACAGCCTTGTTGCTTACAACCAGAAACTGTAAGAAAGAAGTCAAAGGTCATGGTATTACCTAATGCTATGACCGCCTTCATTTATTAAGGATGCCCTCCCCAAAAGAAAACCATCTCAGGAAGCATGATAACTATGCAGTTCCTCTGTAACTCCAAAATGTAGAGTTCTTTTGTTGAAACTGCATTGCAACTGTAAACTGTGAAGCTATAAAAAAACTCCAGAACATTTTCATTTATTGTGCTCTCTTATTACAGAAAAATTACACTCAGCTAAACATTCAAGGGTAGTGTAAAAGCAGGATTTAATCTCTAGCATCTAGAAAATTATGAACACTAAGTCAGAATGCACTAAGGCATCTGCAGAGAAGAGCCGAGTTTTCTTCTAAAAACCTACAGCAAATAAATGCTGCTTTCCTTGTTTCTTCAGAAAAACCTTACGACAGCGCTTAGTTTGACCTGACTGGACGGAGACTTGCTCCGGCTGCCCACCTGCTTTGTGCCTGCAGGACGGGCACTGCCAGTCACAGGAAGGCAGCTCGGGGGCTGGCGGCTGAAGGACTCTAAGGACACGAGCCTATGCAGGGCAGCGCGCTCTTACCTTCTGCGACAGGTA
>JANHFX010007801.1:0-18715 GCA_027560015.1 Chloroceryle amazona | reverse complement strand
GGAAAGCTGGGGAGGGACTTTTTAGGCTGTCGGGCAGTGATAGGACTGGAGGGAATGGATTAAAACTAGAGAGAGGTCGATTCGGGTCAGACATTAGGAAGAATTTCTTCACCATGAGGGTGCTGAGACACTGGAACAGGGTGCCCAGAGAGGTGGTGGAAGCCCCATCCCTGGAGGTTTTTAAGACCAGGCTGGATGGGGCTTTGAGCAACCTGCTCTAGTGGGAGGTGTCCCTGCCACTGGCAGGGGGTTTGGAAGGAGATGGTCTTTAAGGTCCCTTCCAACCCTGACAATTCTATGATTCACTTGTCTGTAAGGCATTACATCATACAGAAGAGCAGGACTCAGCAGCAGAAAATGTTGGACTGAAAGCTACTGCCCTGGTCTTCACCTCAGCTTTCTGTTCCCAAAGGCCACCATACATTCCCTTCAGTAAACTAGGTGTTCTAGCTTCTATAAAAACTCTCTTCATCTTTCTTCGCATTAGCTGAAAGAAGATGAGATTTCATCTTTTCCTCAGCCCCAACACAGTCTTAATTGTCTCTATAAACTGCAACCAAAACTTTGCATGCTCAGGTACCTACAGGCCACCATTCATTTTTAGAGGCTGGGATTCCATTCAGGATGTTTCTCAATCAATCTGGAGCATATAATGCTATTTCTCACTTCAGTGACCAAAAGAAGTGGCTTTTTAGATGCAGTACAAACTCCTACCTCAGCTTGCCCAGAGAAGTATGAGGACTCATGAGATGCAGTAAAATTTTGTTCTCCTAGTTGACATTAATCTCTTAAAACTACTTAAACCAGAAAGTGGGGCAATGGGCTGCATCCAAATAAGTATAAAACAAAGCAGTGGGCAGTGCCCAAAAAATGGCATAAAGTAACATGCTCCGTGTTCTCATGGCACCCATGAACATTCAGCATGGCAGAATCCTAACCATATCTTCTGGGAGCTGTAACAAATGGCAGGGAAAGGTTTCAGTGCCCTATCTGTGGTTGTCTGGAAAAAGGAAAGACATTCACCACCAGCAGCTGCATTTCTATACAGCTCTGCAGCTTAGGCATCCCTACTAGGTGTCCAGCATCTTTTCCCTTGTCTGGTAAATTCAGTGATGTAAATTTTTCAACCATGGGTATCAGGAACTATACTGATTTCATACTGAGAAAAGGAGTATATGACCTCATCCTCTCTTGGAGGAAGACACTACTGGGGCATAGGCTCAGGCAGAACTCTCAGTGATTCTTCAGAATGCACACAGGGAAAGATATTCATAGGCAAATAAAGTGCTTAGCCCCTTAAAGCAGAGAAGGCAAGAACTAGCACACAGGAAACATTCTGTTTTCCTGCAAGCATTGTACTCACCAGAGTTTGTCGGTATCGGAACGCTTTTGTTGGAGAGGCATCCCCAGTCATATCCCCTGAGACAATGTCCTGTGGAGTAGGAGTGGTTCAGTGTGATGTCCTCCCTTCTGCTCTCCACAGCAAAATCATGGAGTAAACAGGCGCAAGGCTTCAGCTAAAATCCCACTGAGTGCCCTGAGAGAGAAGGTTACTGGTGAAGGAAAGACAGAGAGGGAGTGTAACCAGAGACTCCCTGCCCCCTCCTGTTCAGTCTGTGCTTGGACACAGCAGCCGCTTCCCTGCTTTAATATCTCTCTGCTACCCTGGCACCGGGACAGCTCAGTAAATTAACAGGAGGTAGGGTTTCCTTCTCCTCTCTTAGTCAATATCATTCTTCACTGCATTGAGAAGGGGTCAACAGTGGACCACAGAAAGAATGGGAGCTGATAACAGAGACACCAGGGAAGTGAAGGAAAGAAATAAAAAGAATTACCAAAATTAAAGACAAGAGAACCAACCTGCGACTTGAGCAGGATTATTCCCACAACCTGGTTCAGGGACAACTTTGTGAAGCATAAACATCTGAGAAGGAACATCCCAGTAGGCCTTGGAAGACTATTTCTTATATAAATTATGCGGTGTCCTCACATTTAACATAGTTTGTCTTAAAGCATACCCATTATTGCTGATTCCCTGGCCACAACACCTCGCCAGAAACAAATAGCCTTCATCTCTGTCTTTGTGTCTTCGTGAAACTTCATCCACTGGCCCAACCAACAGTCAGTGTCTTTTTCATACAGAATCACAGAATGGTTGAGTTGGGAGGGTTCTCTGGAGGTCATATGGTCCAACTCCCCTGTGGAGGCAGCACCCCCTGGAACCAGTTGCCTAAGACCATATCCAGATGGCTTTTGGGTATCTGCAAGAATGGAGAGTCTGCAACCTCTCTGGGTAACCTGCTTTAGTGCTCAGGAGCCTTCACCAGTGAAAAGGTGACAGACCCTGAGACAGACCCTCCCGTGTTTCAGCTGTGCCTGTTACCTCTTGTCCTGTCACTGAGCGCCATGGAGAAGAGCCTGGCTTTGTCCTTGGCACCCTTGTCTTCAGGACATTGACAAGATTCCCCCTCAGCTGAATCGTAGCTACTGTTCCCTGTCTCCTGAGGCAGCAGGAAGCCCAGAGGTCTGTGTGGGATGGAGTAGATAATACAGGCCATGGGTCTTTTTGCAGATGCTGCTGCTTGGTTTGTTTGTTTTTTCCCCATTATCTCTAAAGCTGTTCAGTCAGGGAAATTGATAAATTCTACATCTAAGGAAAGCAGTTACTTAGGGCAACATCATGACTTCCTAAGCTGTTTCTCCCACTAAATAGAGGTGGGCCATGTAAGCTATTTGAAAGGTAAAAGAAAACATCTCCTTTATTAAGGTTAACCAGTCAAGGACCTCTTCAGTGCAGAAGGTGATGATAAAGAGGGAAGCCACAAACAAAACCACCCAGACCCGAGAGGCCAGGGCTAACAGAGATCATGCAAAACACCAGATGTCTCCTGTAACTGTTTGAGGCACAGCTTTGAAGAGGGCCAGCCTGAACTTTCTGATAGGAAAAGGGAAAGGAGAAATACAAGGGTTTGGGTCTGTGAGACTACACAGAAGTTACTAAGAGAGGAACGAAGTAGGGAATAGAGGGAAAGGGGCCAGCTTGAAAATCGAGGCTGGTCAGCATGCTTGTCTGAGCAAGCGATGCTCCTGACCATGAGTTTGTCCTATCTTCTATTAACTGGCAAGACTGGCATGAGTGAATTTGGGGTCAGCAACTGTAGTCAAACCAGGGGTCTTTGGGGCCAGCAACAGGAGCACGTTGGGTCTCAGCAACAGTAACTGGAGAAGCCATAGCTCTCTGGATCATCTCCTGGGGAGCCTGGAGTGCTAGCTACAGGCCAGACCTGGGGATTTGGTACCAGCACCTGGACCCAGGGTGTAGGCACCCCAGGTCTCTGGTGTCAGCAAAAAGAGTGGGTGAGTGCGCGCTCCAGCCTCTAGGATGGGACCAGCACATGGTCTGGGATCAGCAGCTGTGGGGACCAGCATGAGTAGGGTGAAGCTGGGGGGCTCAGCGACAGAAGCTGCAGCAGGACTGTGGATCACAGCCTGGGTGGTGGGTGCCAGCTGCTAGGAGGTGTCTGCATTTTCCCCCAGACCTGGGATGCTTGCTTAGACTTTTGTGGCAAACTTCGATCTGGAGTAACCAACAAGCAAGAGGCCCTGGGTTGGGTCAGGGCTATTACAGGTATTCAGCGGGACCTACAAGTGGGCAGTGCCTGTAGGATAAGCACAGCAGTGCACATGTTCACCAGCAAACATACTGCTGGACTAACCAGCAGGTAGCAGACCCACAGAGCCAGGAAGAAGGCTGAAGGACAGAATGGGAAAGACTGGTCATGCTCTCTGGGTGCTCAGTGGATTGATACATGAATGTGCTTGTGAATCTACAGTGGGGGTGAGAGAGCTTTCACTACTGAACTTCAATTCTTACCAGCCAAAGTGGGGAAAGGGGAGGTGGCTTGCTCTGTCTGTGCTTCGAGTCCTAGCTGTACTGAAGCTAGATGCTGCTGAAGGCAGGGCCTTCTATGTTGCAGTTTGCACAGCTGGCCCTGGCAGCATCCTCCGCACACACAAACATCTCAGCCTTCCTACCTTTGAACCTGCAAATGGAAAAGCAGCAGCTACAGCCATGAGCCTGGGAGGGAAAGCCCAGGGTTGCTGGGCTGGGCAGGAAGAATACTCAAGCAATAGAGCTGCTAGGGGCAGTGGCAGTTTCTAACATCCTTTAACTGGTTATTTCTACGTAAAATCAATTTACAAAATTTAAGCCCAAGATCAGTGTGACCTTTTCCACTCACCCTTTAAGTCACTTTACAAGTGACTGATTACTAACAGCTAGCTAGTTTGTGTTTTACAGATCCAGGTCTAAATATTTTCAGTGCAGCAGGACGCTCACCTTTGTCAAAGCATGGTTTCTAGGGGAGGTGGTACTGTTTCTCTTCATTTTACAGCTGAATCAGAACTTTTAGGAATGACAAAGAAAAAAAAAAAAATTAAAAAAAGCAGCAGCCTAACACACAGCAATTCCAGTTATGTTTTCTTAAGTTGGAGAAGTCTGAATACAACTCTGAGCTCTTTTGAGATAGTGAATTACACAGATTGTGTCTTAAGAATTTAAGTACCCAGGCCTAAGTTTCTGCAAAAATACAGTCTGAACACTAAGTTATAACTAACACAGTGACCATAAACAAGCTACAAAAGGCAGATGAATGGAAACAAGAAAATATCAAACCTTCACAAGAGAGAATTCTGTATGTAGAACTGGCAAAAGCAGCAACACTAGGGCTGTACGGCACTGAGTAGATCCTAGTACTCATTCCTAGTGAAACCTGCCTCACCCAGGCTGCTGCTCCTCTGACAATGGTCAACTAGGACTTCTCTGGAGATTCTTGTTTCATTCTCTTCCTGCACAGAATAATCACACAATGATTCTTTATTTTGACACCTCAAGGCAGTAAAATACAAGTATACAAAAAGAATATACAAAAGTGGCAGTGATAATGCACCTTTAATGCAATCCTACAGAAATCTAATCCACGAGGGTGGACTGCTTCATCAATATACCCATCCGGAAAATATTGCACCATTTCCAAGAGGGAACACACAGGGAGAAGTGTTTGTACTCCAGGGAGGTACTACAGCCCCTAAAGTAGTATCTTAAAACTTCAGAGTAAGGCACCAATCGGCAAGTGAGATTCTGTCCTGTTTACCATGGTGTGTGTAAGGTAAGTGCAAGATGCAAGTTAATGCTGCACCTTTGTCAGCTGAAGGAAACACAGCTTTCATCTTCCCAGGCAGAACAATAAAGAAAGCATGTTTACTTTTCCAGCCTTCCTCCAGATCCCTTTTGTGCTTCCTATTCATAACAGGAATTCCTATTCTATATTAAAAAAACAATTTTAAGTCCCACTTACATAAAAAGAGTAAGCCAGGAACTATGCCAACTAGAAAATGGAGATGATTGATGGCTCAAGTGACAGAGTAGTCCATATGTAACCCAGTATATCGGAATTTAGCCTCTACCACAAAGAGAGCAATGCCCATCTCCCACGTCACATCAAATGGGAGTGACTGCAACCGGACACAAGCAAGAGGCAAATTACAGCATGAAGAGACTCTGTAGGAAATTTCCAACAGAAGTGATGAATAATGCCACAGCATTTCTTACCGACCAGTTGAAATCACTTTGCAAACAGTATTAGCTTAACAAACAGCTTTAAATGATCGTGGCTGAAGAAATAAAACTCACATAACAGGCTAATAATGTGAAACGCTCCCCTTTCATTTACAAGGGAAACAAACTGCAGTGATAATCCAAGCAACACGCGGAGACTGTAACGAGCTGCCTTGAATATTTTTGTTAATTAAACAAAAGACAAAAGATCCTTTTGTACAAGGGTGTAGGGTTTCAGGGATCCAGTTGTACAGTGCAATTTATAGACTCCTGAGAAGCTGGTGTATTGAATACTATGCCTGTTGTGACACACAGGTACTATGGCAAACAAATTCCTCAAAAGTAACATTCCAGGCAGTTGGTCACTCTTGGGACTCACGGGAGCTAAACTAGAATTTCTAGATTCAAGACTACTTCTGGGGCAGTTTATGGAGGCATAATTGTCTGGATGGGAAATCTGGATCTATGTTTGTTTTGTTAATAAGCTAGGATGTCCTGCAGTTTTCTTGATTACATGGCTACAGAAGGACCATGCAAAACCAGACTTAAGTGATTAAAATGGATAGGAAAGTGTCAAGTACTGAAAACAATAACCTTCCATTTTAGAGAGGGAAAGTACTCTTTAACAAGGGAGCCCTTTTATAATGTGCACAGGATTGTCCTGCATGAAGAACCAGGCAGAAAGTGTTTAAAATTTTTTCAAATAGAAGCATAAGTAGCATTTAACAAATCATTTTCCTTTCAGAAAGGCTTAACTTTTAAAAAAACTGTACAAATAGTCCATTTCCCTTTGCTTACAAATATCCTTACATCTCCTTCCAAAGGCTGTTCCACTTCTTCCCAGTTCCAGTGCCGATCTTCTTTCCATCAATTTCCATACATATGGAATAAATCAGGCTATTAGAATTTTTAATCCTGAACTGAGTCAGATTACAAAGAGATCTGCCAGCTTATTTTAGAAAAAGACATCAAGAATTGGAGTGGCCAGAGAGAAGCAAGCATTTCCTGCTTGTTAATCTGATGTCACAGCCCGTAAGAATGAAGAATGTAGACATTCATACTAGAAGTTCAGCTTTGGCAGTATCTCTCTTCCAACAAAGCTGGCAGGGTTATTTTGCTGGCAAATAGCCAGGGAACAGGTAAAGGTCCCGACAGAGCGTGCTACAATATTCTGACATTTCCTTGCAGCGGTGAAATTCTGTGCCTGGGGCATAGCCTTCTCGTTGCTTGATTTGCCTATTCACCTAGATGTGAGATTAAAAAAAAATAATATAAAATAAATAAAATAAATAAAATGACTGGAAGGATTAGGAAGACAGAAGTAAGAAAAATGTCATTGCCATCTATACTCAGATTATTCTGTTTAGCTTATTAAACAGCCCTTTATGTATTGTCTTTCTAAATTAGAAGGATTAAGAACTAGGGTGTGTTCCATAGCAGATCAAGTTGTGGGGGTTACACTGATGTCTTCACTCCCTCTTCCTCAGCTTATGTGAGTGCTAGTGCTTGTGCACTATATGGTGAGACAGTTCAGAGAATAAATCCAACTGAAAAAAACAAAAACATGAATTCTACAGAAGAAAAGTAATTCTTGGCAAGCCAGATGAGTTTTTGTTGTTCACCACGTGATTGCACAAGCAAAGTAGGAGGAGTCGAAGAAACAGCATTTTTACTTGGGATAAAATGCTGTGGAACTGTACTTAAATATACATATGCAGGACAAGTACTAATAATTCTTGCTACAAACAAGGCAAGAACAATTGTTTTAATAGTAGATTAATCCTAGCAATCTGAAGCACTGGAAGGTTCTTCAGAAACCAGGTAAGTGGAGGAGAGGAATGATGCTCCAGCTCACCTTCACCAACATGTCAGCCACATGAGTGTCTTGGGAGTCCTCTGCAAACACAGAGGTGAGAGCCTGAACATACCAGGATCCACGCTTGGTGTTTCGCATGGCTGCGGTGCCTGAGAAGAAAGTGTGTATGATGAAGCTTCTGATTAACAGACATATAAAACCTCCTTATGACCTAACAATTATGGCTTCTCCCCAGTACCTTTCAGACAAGCATATCCACAGATCATATCAGAGCACGTCGGCAGACGCAGCTTGAGATTTTCTTCCTTGTTCGCATCACTTTCCTCACAGCCTGGTGAATCTGACCATCCTTTCCCATCTCTTTGATCCACTCCCGGGTCCGTCTCATCTAGGAGGGGCAAGAAATAAGGAGGGGGAGAAGAGGAGGGAACAACAACAACAAAAAAAAACAAAAGACAACCCAAAAAAGACAAAAACACACACAAACAAAAAAAGGGAAGAAGAAATGATCCTGAATTACTGGATGCAGTTTTCCTGTACTTCCTTAGTTTTGGGCTCTGGTTACCAGTGCCACAAATGCTATCAAGCAGAAAGCTTTTGCATGAACTTTAAGCTTTTCCAGCTGTTTTTTAAACTCATCTGAAAGTTCTTCTGCACAAATCAACATCAAAAAGCGCTGAAGCTCCTCAGCCTAATGTGACTTAGTCCACATGCTGATTGATTCCACACACACCTCCATCCCTTTCCTATGCAGATCGCTGGACGACCAGAAAGCAAAGAAGTTTCTGACAGTTCTTAACTATGCATGGGAGGATTGGATGCTTAGTCTGAAAAGTTTCTATTTTCCACTTTTACCTATCTTAGAAATATCCAAAAGTGTTTATTCCAGCTTGCAATCCTAACTACCTACTTACTGCAGAACTCAACAACTATTTTAGTTGATGAGATCTACCTCAAAGCCATCAACAAAACATGGACCAAATATCCCACCTAGTTCTAAATCCTGATTACAGTACCATTTGCTTCAATCAAAAGCATAACTTGTGCAATAATAAAATACAAAATAATTGGATTCCAAAGAACAAGAGATAACTCCAGTACATATAGACTAGGTTAAAGGCTGGAGAACATGTAATATATAATGAATCCTGGAAAGGACATTAAAATGAGTGTAGATATTCTCTGCTGGTTGTTTACATGACGCAGTTTCCACTGTAATTTAGACTAATAAGTGGCAATAACTTTAAGAGTTCAGCTACACTGTATGAAAAATAAAACTACATTTTACACATTTTCAATAGAACGTTGCCCTTTTAGTCTTTTGTTGTAAGATGAGAATCTACTCTTCTACCTACTTCCTGACAGCACAGGTCAGATTTGAGTCTTAGGAGGCACAAGCATCCACTTCAGAGGTCTTCCTGTTATGATGGCACTAAGTTTTTTATTGCCAGGTTGTGCCTAAGAAATGCATTTGGGTTTCTAACCATTTTACAGGCAGAGGCACTGGTGGCATCTCAGGAATATGGACAGGAAATGGTCAGCTCCTAGGCCACGAACATTGCTCTTTTCCTTCCAAATGAAAGCAGCAGTGGGAGGGGTGGGATTCTCTGACAGGCTTGATATAGCCTATAATTAAGGTTCAAAATTTCATGATTATTTCCATCAGGTTCCTTCATCATCTCTTTCAGGTAGCTGTAGAGAGCTATTCTGCACTGCAAGCTTCTGTGAGCCATTTTTAACCAAAATTTTAAATATCTTTTACCCTTTTTCTCCAAATCCTTTTAGTTCTATGTCATCTCAAAAATTTAGTGTGCTGTTCACAGCATATATTATTTCAGGTAAAAGTCAGGTCATTTTACAGCCAAGCTACATATCCACACCATCATCATCATCCCATAAAGTATAAAGTAAAAATCTTTTTGAATAAAGCTTCAGACTCAGATGTCTTCCTCATGCATTTGTCTTCAACTTACCAATGTAACTAAAAAGTTAAAGCACTAAAGCACTAAACCTATCAGAATATTCTGCTATATACTTAACCTCTAATTTATATCACCAATAATTGCTACTCAAATTGATGCAGTCTGTTCGAATTTTACCGAAGCTCACCGATAACCAATTGATTTAAGTTAAAAAAAAAAAAAAATCAATTTTTCCAGTTGATTTAAGTAACTGCTAACTGCCTATTTGTCATTATTTACCAGAGTTCTTCACTTTTCTGCAGGAACTACGACATTAAACACAGATGTTAAGCAGCTTCAAAGTTTCATTTGATGTCACAGTGAAGTACGACTATTTGTCTTTCCCCATTGCACTGGTTTCTGATCCATCAGTGTTGGTGGACTACTTCAATTCTTTGGTAGACTTGAGGTAAAGGCACTTTGGGAATTAAGCAGACTGGATCAACTCTTCTTTATCTATATTTTTTAATGTGTCTTAAATAGAAGATAGATAAGGCCTATTACAAACTTAGGGAAAAACAATAACCTATGCATTTCTCGTTTTGTTTTAACTGGGTCCATCTAACTTACATGGCATATAGAGATGGACTACTAGGCTAAAATTGTCCACACTATTTCTACAATCTCTTAAATGCTGGTTTTGAAAAATAATAATAATAATAAAAATACATTGGCTAGTCTAACCTTTGAATGTTAACATGAAAGGGTACACATTTTTGCTGACAGATCAATTATTTTGTAACTAGTTTTCCCCTCTATTAACTGAGGCTTAAAAGAGATGTTAAAAAAAGGCGTTTTCCTTTTTTTTTTTAATGAAGATTTTTCTTTTCATTTGCTCAAGTCTCAATCCTTTGCCTATTGCAGTATCCCAATTGTACAGCATCTTGCAGAGCAAGCTTAGCACTCTCTTAAAGGAAACATTTTTAGGCCAGGTCTGGTCTGCTGATGTGAACAGACTCGGTATGGTAACATTACAGTCAAATAAACCTAATTAGCTAATCAAGTCAGCTGCAAATTCTCACTTATTACACTTATTCCACACTGTTATGAGTCTGAATATTCACATTTGTTCAAGAGTATCTAAAGGATCAGTAACATAAGGAAAGCAATCACGTCCAAGTCATATTGCTTATTACAGTATCTCTAAATGTTTGGAAGGATAAAACATATTTAATCCCCAAAATACATCAGGTAGACTTTAGTTTTTTCTCTCCATAGGGATTAAACATGAGTATTAAAGAGGTGAATGAAATATCCTCTTGATTAGAGGACAAACTATAAAGCTCTGCTAAAAATGAAAAGAAAAAAAAAGGGAAACAGTTGCAAGAAACAAGGCAAAAGAAGGGGGGAAAAAAAGCAAAGCTTTCTAAACCAGAACTTCTCTGATCTGCTGTTTCACAGTGATCTCAAAAAGTCTAAACACTTGAAGAAAAAAATTGTTAATTAGCAGAAAGGTAGTTAGATACAGATGTACTTAGGTACGAAAGGAGGTAAAATTAGTAAAATCATAGAATTCTTATGGTTGGAAGAGACTTTCAATATCATTAGGTCCAACAGTTAACCCAGCACTGCCAGGTCTCCACTAAACCATGTCCCTCAGCACCACATCTCCACAGCTTATAAACACCTCCAAGAATGGTGGCTCCACCACTTGCCTGGGCAGCCTCTTCCAGTGCTTTGCAGCCCTTTCACTGAAGGCTTTTTCCCCAATATTTAATCTAAACTTCCCCTGGCACAACTTGAGATTGTTTCCTCTTGCCCTATCGCTTGCTACACAGGAGAACAGACCAACCCCCACCTTGCAACAACCTCCCTTCAGGTAGCTGTAGAGAGCGAGGTCTACCCTTAAGCCTCCTTTTCTCCAGGCTAAACTACACCAGTTCCCCTCGCTGCTCCTCCTAAGACTTGTTCTCTAGATCATTCACCAGCTTTACCGCTCGTTGTCCTCGTCTTCCAGCTCAGAACCTTGGCACTCAGAGGTCAACTTGTCTTACTACTAAAGACTGAGGAAAAAAAGGCATTCGGTATCTCAGCCTTTCTCATCCTTGGTCACTGTATTTCCCCCCACATCCACTAGAGGATGGAGATTCTCCTTAGTCCTCCTCTTGCTGTTCATGCATTTATAGAAACATTTTTAATTGTCTTTTATGGCAGTAGGCAGATTAAGTTCTAGTTGTGCTTTGTCCTTTCTAAATTTCTTCCTGCATAGCCTCAGAGCCTTTGTAGTCTTCCAGAGCTGCCTGCCCCCTTCTTCCACAGGCCATAGACTTCTTCCTGAGTTCTAGCCAAAGGTCTCTCTTCAGCCAGGTGAGTCTTCTTCCTTGCCAACTCACGGCACACTGGGACAGCCTACTCCTGAACCTTAAAGTTTTCCCTCTTGAAGAACGTCCAGCCTTCCTGGACTCCTTTGCCCATTAGGGCTGCCTCCCCAGGGACTCTGTCAACTAGTCTCCTAAACAGGTCAAAGTCTGCTCTCCAGAAGTCCAAGCTGGCTGTTCCACTGACCCCCCTCCTTACTTTCCTGGGAACTGGAAGCTGTCATTTCATGACCATTATGCCCAAGACAGCCTCCACCCTCCACAACACCCACAAGTCCTTCTCTGTTTGTGAGAAACAGGTCCAGCAGGGAGCCTTCCCTAGTTGGCTGTCTCACCAGCTGTATCAGGAAATCATCCTTCACATGCTCCAGAAACCCCCTAAACTTTCCTCTGCTCCTAAACTGTTTCTCTAATAGGAATAGCAGAATTAGAAAAACAAAAACCAACCAACCAAACCAAAAAACTTGGAGACAACTTTGATAGCACAAGAGATACGGCACATCCAGGATCAAGAGAAAGACAGGACCTTGAAGGAGACTCCAGTGGTAGTGTCCCACTCCATGCTGTGCTGCAATTTGATGCACCATATGCCCCGCTCCCCCTATGGCAGGCATAGCAATGCCTCAAGATATGAGTGGGATATGATAGAACTTTACATCACTAAGGTGCTCTGGGGTCTGCAAGTCAATGCACACACCTCATGCAGAGCAAAAGACACTTACAGAGCAACAGATGCAGTGGCAGCAGCAGGGCAGAGGGAGGTGAATAGGGGTCCCACTTACACCTGAGAGAAGCAAAGAGGAGAGTTGATAGCAAGTTGAATGTGAGGGTGTGCTTGCGTGTAAAATGAGCCTTAATGGCATGCCAAACACATGGCTTTCAGTATTTGGGCACTCACCTCCCCGGCAGGCCTGAATAAAGAACATTTTGGGCTTATTCTGGAGATATGGACAGTTTGCATTATCAAAGAGCCGGAAAGCCTCCTGCAACTGAGAGAAGGAAGAAAATAAATGTTCTGCACTGCAGCCTTCTGTGAGCCAAACCCAGTCTTACCTTGATTCCCTGTATTTTGGTTATTATCTCCCCAGTCTTGGTATTTTCTCCTTTATCTCCAAACTCACCATGGGACAAACAGACCCCTTCCCTGCCCTCTCCCCCAGCTCCTATTAGTTTGAGTTCATGCACAGTACTTGTAAAGGAAGAGAGAATGAAATTACTCCCCCTACTTCGATGCCATTCTTTATCTTAAACCTCTCATAGACATCCTCCAGCTCTTTTCTTTCCGCAAGCCTTCATTTTTATCTTTTTTTTCTTTTAAAATGTGAATTCTCAGTCTCCCATCACTTCACTTTTTATAAAAACCAAGCCAAACCAAACCAAAACCCCAACTCTATTTTTTCCCCCCACTTTCTGTTGTTACTTTCCAAGAGCTAATCTACAACCCAGGACACAGCAACATACCTGCAGCAGTTTGCCATCGCTGCCATAAACCCCACCCTCCACACCATGGGAAAGTAAAGCTACAATGCAGGAATCTACATCCTGATGATCTGGAAGCTTAGAGAATCTCTCCAATGCATTCTGCATCTCCTGGAAGAGAGAAGAGAAAAAGAAAGTTTAATGCTTTCCAGACTTGCACAGAGAAAGTGGGTCAATATAGAGGGAAAACCACAAATGGTCCTTCTGTTATGAAATACACCCTACATCAAATTTATGTGACAAAAGACAGGTTCCATTAAAAAAAAAAAGACAAAATGTTCTTGTTCTTTATGTACTGTTCAGTCAAGTAGAACACTGTGAAGGAGGAATCACCTAGGCCAATGGGAGGATGCAGCAAGGTTCTGAGTTAATACATAGGGATTCAACACAGCAGAAACTGATTAGTTATAGAGGTTTTACACCTGAGTCTACCTGGGGTACTGGAGTAACTTAACAGATACATACCTCAGGCATCCAAACCCTGGTGATCAGAACACAAAATCAACATGAAGTGGAAAACTTTAGGAACTAACAAGATGACAGGTGCAAAAGTCTTATAATGTTGCAAAAGCTGCCTTCTTGAATAAAACACATTTAACAGGTCTGTACCACTTGGTTTCATAGGGATTGAAAAGGAATAGGAGCAAATGAGGCTGGAGAAGGCAGAAATTACATTCCTAGGGAAAGAGAGTGGCTTGTTTCAGTCATTCATGGAACATTACCAACTTTCTTAAGTGAAGCACAGCCACTTCTCTAGAAGAAGACTGGAAGAGTGGAACTTAACTGCATAGATCATGGAAGACTGATTAATAGGATGGCAACTGAGTCCATCAGCGACAGGGCACAAAAACATTACTTACACTTGCAAAGACTAGGTTAAGTACTTGCAAAGTTTAACTTTCAGGTTAGCAGGACACTGAAAAAGTTATCTAGAATTAATGGAAGACTTTATTCATTCATAGTTTTACCACACATGCCTAGTGTGGTCTAGACATTCTTGTCCCCTGCACTACAGTCAGACTAGAGCAGTACCTCTCGTGGTCCTTTGTGAACCTGCTTGCCATCCTAAGTCCTCTGCCTTCCAAGGTTCTTCACATTTGTCAGTATCCCATCATCCCATTTAGCCTTATTTTCTATTCATAAGTGACCATTCCCATCTTCCTGTTCAAGCTGAGTTACACCAAAGGGAACCTCTTGAAGATGTTTACGTAACAGTTACAAACTTCTCATCCATACTGGTTGTGAAGTACTGGGATCCATGTCCCTTACCTGTGCAGTTTGATCATGAAGGACAGTCACTTGATACCCAAGATGCTTAAAAAGCATCTCCAGGGAAATACAGTCCACCTCTCCCCCTGCACGATAGTCCAAGTCCTTCTCGCTGCTGAAATGAACGTTGCTGAGAATAAGTGCTAAGCCTCGGGGCTCTGATATCAGTTTATATGCCTGAGAAGAAGATTTACAATTGGTAAATTTAGACTGCATGAGGAAATAATAGAGATTGCTGTCCTAATCTTAACCTCTACATACCAACCCGATACCATATCCAGGGTTTTTTGACCAAGAAGGCACAAGAAAATGGCTGAAGTCAGATTTTTGAAGGTTTTTGTTCGTTTGTTTTTCTCAGGACAGGTTATTTTTAAGTAACAAACCAAATGTTTGTATTGCGAGGGGTTCCAAAGACAACTAACTATTTTCCCCCATTCTCCACCCTCGCCCCAGCATGGGGACTGACACTGTTTCCAAGTGTCAGTCACTCATCCTGAAAGTTATACAGCTGGCAAAAAAGATTAACAAGGGAAGAACCAAAGCTAGGAGGGATGTCCTCAAATTAAGTTCCCTCTCTGCCTCTCCCACTCTAACAACAACAAATCCATAGTCAATCAGTTACTAACACTCCTGTCAGTTGGAAGTTAATATCAAAGTTGCATATCACATAAGGCACAGATGTAAAAGGAGCCAAGTCAAGCTCACAGTGACACTGTCTAATTAGGTCTCCCCAACAGACATTTAAAAAACCCTAACAATAATCTGTTCTGGTGTACAGAGAGACTGTGACAGAAGCATTAAGATATGGTGCAACCCTAAAAAAGGGTCTGCTCTATTATATATTTTTTTTCCCTTACGCCCACCACACCACAATTTACGCTTTACAAGCAAAATAAATGAAAAGTAATTAGACTACCTACATAACTTCAAATGCTGCAGAAGAAGATTATAAACTCAGGTTTCTCTACCCAGTACTACCCAGCACAGAATCCTGATCTGGTTCTTAAGCTTAAGGAGAGATTCTTCTGGGTGCAGCTGGCAATTAAAACAGCCAAGACTGGGACAACTTGTTGAAACACAGTTCTGGTATCTTAGTCATTTGCAGGGTGCATCATGACACAGGAAAGAAGGATGCAGCCAAATAAACGTGAGGCAATAATACTGACAGCTTACACAAAACAATGGAGCAGAAGGCATTTCCTGAAGTTCTTCATAAACAAAAGCCAGAGGCAGAGAATTACAGAACTCCTCCAAATTTCCTAACACTTGTAACTGAGAACTGCATCACATCAAACACGAGCGGTAAGACCTTTCAGTTACACAAATGGCACAACACCGCTCTGCATCCCAACAAAGCATGTGTTTCAACTCAGTTTTAAGTAGCACATGTTCAGCTCACGTATTCAAATACCTCATGTTCTTTCCCATCTTAAGCAGGTTTTCTCTGTCAACTGCTTACCAAGTGCTGATGATCATGATAAAATTCAGGAGTGCAGTACTTCACTGGAGGAATTGGGGGACCATCTCCATTATCCAAGGAATGTTCCACTGGTTCTGTGCAAAGCGAACACGAGTAAAAATAAAAGATTTCAGCTACAAAGTTGAAACTACAAACTACAACTCTGCATTACAACGTGGTCTTAGGCATATTCCTGTATTGCACTATTCATACCTCTAAAAATTTTGCTTGATCAAGGATTACAGACACACAATGAAACACAGCAGAAAAATCCCAAACGTTCTGGAATGGCAGACTTTATTTTTGTGACATTTTTATTTGGCAACTTTCTTTTTTTTTTTCTTTGTCTTGTATGTGAATTAGCATTATCTAAGGCCTAGTAAATTTGGTTCTACAGAGTATGAGAATAGAATTCTCATCTAAAATTAGACCTGTGTGCTTTCTGTCATTCTGTACAGTATGTTATTCCTTTCATATTAGGCTGACAGATCCTCGCTAGAAGTATTCAAATAGAATAGTAGGTTTATTTTCATAAAAGGCCTCCCATTCTCACTGGATACAGTTATTTAATGTTTGCTGAACCTAAGCAATCGAACTAGACGTTTCTAACTACCATAAAGTAGAACACCTTCTTTTATTTATCTGCCTCTGAACAATACCTTCCTCTGGATAATGGCAGATGAGGGGAATGATAATCAGCTAGTTGACATTTGCAAACAAACACTCCCCTGTCCTGAAGGAACAGAGCTAATGACATTCATGATCTCCTTTGAAATCCTTTTTCGCCCTTCTGAGGCACAGCTTTCCTTGCTGGAGGAACATATGCTCTGAAAAAACAAAACCACCCAAACCTAAAACCTTTGCAACTGAATTAACATAAAAAACAAAACAAAACAAACAAACAAAAAAAAACAAGAAATCAACAAACTTCAAAATCCAGACACTTACTCTTTAACACCGGAGAGAGCTCCCTGTAACCAGCACACAGATAAAGCTGTGGTTAGGGAACGTAAGTACTCCAGGTATTACTAAAGGCAACATAAAAGCCATTCCAACAATGAGTCCCCTACCTACAGAAAGCTATACTGGCCCCATGGAACATAATGCCTTAAACTTACCTGCTAAGAAGGAAGTCTAAGTTTAGGCATACTGCCCCAAATCACCATCTTTTCACATCTCTAGTACTATTCAACTCTAGTACAAATCTTAAAACAATGAAGAAAATCTTTGAAAAAAAAAAGTCTACAATTTTACTGACATGTTCTGTTCAAGCAAGAAAATTTCCTGCAAGAAGAAATGAAGCCAACTGGAAACTTGACTGGTTCTCTTCCAGTATGCGATTTCATTTTCTAGCCTAACTCTGCCTCCTACACCTGGTCATAATATAATCACCTTACTGTCAAGTTTGTATTCCTGGGATGTTGGCAAGCTTATTTCTAGAACTGAATTAAGCCAGTATGAAGAAATGAGAAGCAATCAACCAGCTAGCTAATCAAGTATCCATGGTGTCATGTGCAACTCACCGATCCATCGCGGTTTCTTTGGATTACAGGACTCACTGGTAGAGAATGGAAGATTTGATCCATAACAGTGTTCAACCTGCAAGACATCCAACAAAATACGAAAGAGTAGCATAAACCAGCTATTTTCTTCTTTATGATACCAGCCTGTAAGTACTGTAGAATAAAGATACATGCGGTTACATGAACATATATCTGACTTTAAAAAGCATGTTATGTTTCATAGCCCAATGAAACATCATGACAAGATAGCAGCAGCATTTTCTGCCAATGCAAAATCCCTTCCCTTCTTTGATCCTTGCTATCTCTACCCAAATCCCCAGTTTGGAGTCCTCGCTCACAATGAAGTCATCACATCCTCCTCTTTTTTGCCAAAAAGTGATTTGTCCAGGGATGCCTATCTTTTTGTTTGCTTTCAGGATTTTATTGTATAAAGCACGACTGAAAATAAAAAAATAGAGATGGTATCCCTCCTATCAAATATGTTTACTGTGAGCTCCCATCCTTGTCAATGCAAGAGGAATATTGAACCTTTGCTATGTTCTTCCTTAGTCCAATGCTAACAACTGCAGGGAGTGGAAAGGTGAAAATAAAAATAACAAAATTAAGTCCCTCTCTCCAACAGAAAAGATTTAGTAGCTTTCTACTCAGAGAATTATGAATACTAAATTAAAAGATTTCACAAAAAAGTAGTTTCTTTGCAGCTTTTGGGTTCTTGATGACACACGTTCATGAGAACACGTTGGATGCAAGAACATCCAGAAACCTTGTGCCGTTCAATAAAGAGAAGTACAAAGTCCTGCACCTGGGAAGGTGCAACCCCATGCACCAATGTATTCTGAGGCCACCCAGCTCGAAAAGGGCCCGGGGGAACTGTGGACACCAAACTGAAGAGGAGCTAGCAACGTGCCCTTGCTGCAACGGCAAATGGTATCCTGGGCTGCATCAGAAGGAAGGTTGCCAGCAGATCAGATCAGATCAAGGGAAGTGATCCTTTCCCTCTGCTCATCTCTGGCAAAGTGGCACCCGGAGTGCTATGTCCAGTTCCAGGCTCCTCTGTACAAGGGAGACACGAAGATACTGGAGAGTCCAACAACAGGCCAAAGATGATGACAGGACTGGAACCACTCTCCTTTAAGGAAACATTGAGGGAGCTGGGACTGTTCAGCCTGAAGAGAAGGCTCAAAGTAATCTTATCACAGAATCACAGAATGTTCAGGGTTGGAAGGGACCTCAAAAGATCATCCAGTCCAACCCCCCTGCCAGAGCAGGATCA
>JANHFX010007800.1:0-18023 GCA_027560015.1 Chloroceryle amazona | reverse complement strand
GGTAGCACCACTTGTGACCAGATGCCAGACAGATTTAGCTCCATTAACTACCTCTCTTTCAGCCCAGCCATCCAGACAGTTTTTATACAGTGCAGAGTGTATCTATCCAAGCCTTGTGCCTTAAATTTCTAAAGGAGAATTCTGTGTGAGGCAGTGTCAAAGGCTTTACTAAAGTCCAGGTAGACCATGTCCACATCTTTTCCCTTATCCACTAGACAGGTCACCTTGTTGTAGAAAATCAGGTTAGTCAGGCAGTACCTGCCTTTAGTAAACCCATACTGCCTGAGCTTGATCACCTGGTTATCTTGTATGTGACATGTGATGGCACTCAAGACCTGCTCCATAATCTTGCCTGGCACTCAGGTCAGACTGACAGATCTGTAGTTCCCAGGATCATCCTTTCAGCCCTTCTTGTAGTTGGGTGTTACATTTGCTAGCTTGCAGTCAACTGGGACCTCCCTGGTTAGCCAGGACTTGATAAATAATGGAGAGTGGCTTGGTGAGCACTTCTGCCAGCTCCTTTAGTACCCTTGGGTGGATTCCAAGTGGTTCCATAGACTTATGCACATCTGTGTGGCACAATAGGTCACTGATCATTTCTTCATGGATTACGGGGGCTGCATTCTGCTCCCCATCCCCATCTTCCAATTCAGAGAGCTTGACCCTCAGGTAGCAACTGGGTGCTTGCTATCCTTAATAAATAAGAACAGGATGTTAGCTTTGTGTTTAGTTCACTGTCATCCTACTAGGGACAAGATGAGAGGACAGTGCAGAGGTGACTAAGGAAGCACAGTATTAGCTTCTTTTTACAGGGGAGATTTGACTTGGTATATCATATACCTGCCATCCCCTGTACAGAACATATTGGATGCTTACAGCTCTGACTGTGGTGCCTTTTTCTCAGGCTGATGTGTACTGAAGGGAGCCAGCAAAGCATTCAAATGAGCGTTTTTCAGAGGAAAGAGGTACCAGCCTGTATTCCATAAGATAGACATGAGAGGATATTTCATCCCTTGTTTTCAGATAGAGATGCTTCCACAGCATTCATATGAGTGTGTTCGTTGTGTCTGTTTTGTACAACCTGAAACACCAATACTATACCTTTAATCTTAAACTAGGATTAGGATTTTAAATCTGCCAATTGTGTTCAGGTTTTCCAAAATTAAAAGATACAGCTTTTGAAGCTCTTCTGGAGCCTCAGATGAAAAGGGGATCAGAGACTGAGTATGGTTTCTTTTTTCCTGTGTAAATTAAATCCCAATGCTTCCCATCTGTGCTGTCAGGGTTTGTCTGTGCAGCTCCTTGTGAGACCTGTATTACATTTAAATGCAAGAAATTTAGGGGTTTTTTTGCTGCTAGACGCCTGGGGGCGGGTCTTGCATACATAGGTACATGATGGAGTCATAAACTTTTCCTCAGTCTACTCCTTCACCTTGGTCAAGCAGCTGGTACTGTAACAAAGGAAATGGGCGTGAGAGGAAAGCTTTCCTTGCTGCTGCTGTCTCTATTACTCAGAAGTACAGATGTCATCTGCTCTCTCCAGCAGCAGTGGGAGCCCAGTGGTCTGTTTCAGTCTGTGAGAAAGTTCAAGGGGAGAAATGTATATATTTGGACAGCAAATGCTCTTTGAAGATTTCTTTAGGGAAAGAATGGTGAGCTGAAGGAAAGTTTGTCACCCAGACTCACTGCCTGGAATACAATGGCTTATGATGTATGATTCTAAATAGTTTTACAGCATTTAATAAAAAAAAAAAACAAACAGGAGTCTTGTTTGTTCCATCAATGTATAGTTAGATTCAAATCTTGGCCCTTTTGAAGTATTGGAACTCTCCTAAATTTTAGTAGTATTAGGCTCTGTGCCATGACTTGTTAGATCCAGAAAAACTTGAGTTGGGATTTTTTTTTTTCATTGAAAGCTTCATTGCGTGGTCTGGTGCGGACAGACAGCATTTTCAAACAGAAGAGTCACAGAATAGAAGCAAAGAACATGAAAATGTGAAGGTTCTCTAAAGTAACACTTTTGTTCTATTGCAGATACGTATTTGGGCTCGGAAAGAGTCAGTTAAAAATGGGTATGTTGACTATGCTTTAAATATCACAGGCCCAATATTTTCATTTCTGGAAGACTTACTTAATGTCAGTTACCCTCTGCCAAAGACAGGTGAGATTACTTATTTTCTTAAATGGACCATAAATGGCTGCTGCTTGTGTGACATTCACAGAAGCAATGGGTTCATTTGCAGTATTATCTTCACCACATTCGTGGAATAAAACCTCTAAACTTCAACTCACTGATTTCTCCTATGCATCATGGCTCTTATTAACCTGTAACTCAGCACTCTTACTTTCACATTCCAGTAATTCTTTTAAAGCATCGTTTCCTATTAGAGGAGCAGATGGGACTACATAGTAGATAGAAGGGAGTTGTTACATCATGTGACCATTTCTGGTATGCACAGACAGTACCACTCAAGCATGTTGTAGTCCCTATGTCCTGCTAATAAATCCTTGTGTGCTGTAACCCATGCCTTCTAACACAATGCATTCCTTGTTTTCTTCAATATGTCCATGTCTTACTTTTGTGTTGGCTGCATGTTCCTGCACATTCCTCCTCACAAAAAAAGACTCCTTCAGGAAAACATTGTTTCTACTTAGAATGGACATCACGCAAGTCAGTTGAATCATAGAATCATATAATTGTCAGGCTTAGAAGGGACCTTAAATATCATCTAGTTCCTGACAATGTCAGGGACACGTCCCACTAGAGCAGGTTGCTCAGAACCCCATCCAGCCTGGTCTTAGAAACCTCCAAGGAGGGGGCTTCCACCACCTCTCTGGGCAACCTGTTCCAGTGTCTCACCACCCTCATGGTGAAGAACAAACATTCTTCCTAATGTCTGTCCTGAATCGACCTATCTTCAGTTTTAATCCATTCCCTTACTCCTATCACTGCCTGACAGCATAAAAAGACCCTCCCCAGCTTTCTTGTAGGCCCCCTTAAGGTATTGGAAGGCCACAAGAAGGTCTCCCCAGACCCTTCTATCTTCCAGACTGAACAACCCCAACTCTCCCGCTCCAGCCCTCTGATCATCCTTGTGGCCCTTCTCTGGACACGTGCCATCACATCCACGTCCTTCTTGTAATAGGGGCTCCAGAACTGGACACAGTACTCTGGGTGAGGTCTCATGAGAGTGGAGTAGAGGGGAAGAATCACCTTGCTCGACCTGCTGGCCACGCTTCTCTTCATGCAGCCCAGGATACGATTGGCTTTCTGCGCTGCAAGAGCACACTGATGGCTCATGTTGAGCTTCCCATCCATCAGTACCCCCAAGTCCTTTTCTTCAGAGCTGCTCTGAAACCAGTGACTGCCCAGACTATATCGGTGCCTGGGATTGCCCTGACTCAGGTCAGCATCCAGAAGTCCATGGAGGCAGTACTGCAGATCCCAGTCCTTACTCTACCCAGAATTTCATGATTGCTAAGCCCAAGACAGCTACTGAGCTACTGAGTTTAAATGGTATATCATTCTTTGAGATCTTTGATGGTTCATCCAACTGTCACATTTTAAATGGAAAACTGCTCACTGTGTATAAGACAGAGGGGAGTACAGAGGTAACAGCCATACTGTGGAAGAAAAGAAATGACATTTCTGATGTACCTTTCAAATAAGAGTGGAAAGGATCCCTCTACTCACAGAGCTGAAAGAGCATGGTATTTTTTTATCAGTCGCTAGGCTGAAGAAAGAGGTAAATATGATCTTTCCCAAACACATGAGAAACTCAGACATAGAAGGGTTTCTGAGACCCAGGAGTAAATATATTATCTCCTAGCACTGGTAGAATACAGCCTTTAGTTTTCTTCAAAACACTTGGGTGTACAAAATACAGTACAGATCTGGTCTTCATAGGAATTTATTCCACGACTCCCTGCAAGTGTGGCAATCATAGATGAAAAGTATGACAAGAATAAATTTCACAGACCGCTTGCAGGAGTGTTGCTGTAATACCACAAAGAGCCACTACAATGTTATATCCTTTAATTGTACACTGAACCAGTGTGAGCATTACAATCATTTGAGTGTTTTACTTCAAAAAATTTTAAAGATACTTTTTTCTGTCTTTGAATCCATTTAGATCTGGTTGCACTGCCTGATTTTGGAGCAGGTGCTATGGAAAACTGGGGACTAATGACTTTCCAAGAATCATCATTGATGTACATCCCAAGTGATAAATTCACAACCAGAAAGGCAATGATTGCTATAATTGTGTCACATGAACTAGGACACCAGGCATGTGGTAAAAAATTCTATACATTTATTTACATATGAGGTTGTTTGCTTCTGCTCATGATGCAGTCAATAACTATTAAAAGAAAAATGGTGACCTGACAGTAGGGGGTGTGAGCACTAGGATAGTAAGAGACTATCTGATCATGTGTTCCACTGATAAATGAGTGTTAAAAGCAGATTGTGTCATATTACAGGGCTGCATACTGACTGTACAGGGCTCATTGATACACAATTGTTAATGAGCTACTTATTTTTGTCATATGCAGTACCTGAATGTCATTCTAGAAAATACTGTAGGGATAAAAGGATGACACAGTACTCTCTGATAGAGTATACTTAGTACTTCAGTGGGAGAATTAATGGGTTTCATAAGTATTCTTTTTCAGTGGCAGTGCATGTACATACTACAAAAGGTGTTTGTTTTTCTGTAAGAATCAGCCTGTGGTATGACAGAACAAAATTAACTTGAACATATTTTACACTGTAGAAGAACCTTTTCTGTTTTTCATAAATGCTTTTACAATTTTTCTTACCTGGTTTGGAATGATAATGCCATTTCAGGTTTTTATTGACTGTATTTGATTTACTGTTGCTTGCCAGAGCAGCAACTGTTTGCACTTAGTAAACAAAATTAGCAAAAGAGTTTAACTTGGCTAGTGCACTTGTGTTCCCTTCTGACAATGTCTGTAACTTTTCAGCTAAGCAAAACATTCTTATGGCAGGTCAATAAAACAGTATCAGAACTTAATTATACTCTATTTTAAAACAAAGTTATTCAAGTTTTTAAAAATTATCAAGTAAAATACAAATCTGCAAGTGACTTGTTCTCTGTTAGAAATGAATTGTCAAATATAAGCACATAGAAGCTGTTGTGGAAGTTTTATGGCTTGCCAGGATAGGGATTTGCTGATGTTGGAAATGGTTATTTCCCCGTTTCTCTTTATCATTCCCCTGACAATTTCCTTTTGTTAAGAACATGGAAAAAATGTTTATGTAATTGCTTGATAAATGCCCTAGTTATTATTGTAGCTTGATATGATACCTTAGATCTAATTTAAATTTTATTGGAAAGTGTTTAAAATTAAACAGAGTAAAAGAATGGCATAAAGCACTGGCATCTGTACTCATGGTATGAAATTGCAGATGAAGCAAGTAAAAAAAACCAAACTGCCCTGAACCTTTGACTTTTTCCAAGGTGGATCTTTTTCTGCTGAATTTTCACTATGTGGAGGAATATCCAGTATTTTATTCAATTGATGTGTACACATTAAATAAAGTTACTTCAGCATAGGTATGTGTGTTTAACACAGAGGTACTTGTGTTTCATGAAAAAAAAAAAGAAATCAGCAGTTCAAAGAGATGCTGAGGCATTTTCTCTTTCTATTTAAGTGGTTTGGAAATCTGGTTACAATGAACTGGTGGAATGATCTGTGGCTTAATGAGGGACTTGCATCTTACTTTGAGTACCTGGGAGCTACCTTTGTTGAACCTAAGCTTTCACTGGTAAGTAGTGATTTGTCTACCCTGGGAAAGTCCAACAGGTGTTGATTCTTCCCTGCAGGGTCTCCATCTGTTGGGTACTCAGATCATGCTCAACTCTTCTGCAGCTGGCACAGAGGACAGCTGCACAGCTGTGATTCTTAACTGACAAGGAGTTGGTGTTTTGCTGTAGATTTGTCATGTAGCAAACCTGGTTTTCTCTTCTGGGTCCTGTAGCTGAAGTTTGTTTCCATGACTGTCCAAACTCTTTTCCAAGCATCCTGTACCTGAGGTACCTTTACCAGGCAGTGATTAAGTTGGGCCCTTTGGTGTCTGTTCTCCCTGCTGGGTCTGCAGTTGCCTGGTTGTAGATAATGCAAATATAATGTGAATAGTTAATCTATGGTAAAACTCCCTCCTGTTCCACCCAAATAGGAATAAGCATAAATCTCATGGTGTATTAGAACTCCATTCATCATTAAACTCTTGAGACAGGAGGATAGGTGTTGCTAATTGTAGCTATGAAATGAGGTACACTTGCCTGTGCAAACATAAATGTCTGTGCACAGTGCCCTCAGCTTCTGGAGAAAGGAGAAGCCTTTATTCTGTCCAAGACCAAGACTGCAGTCAATCCAGTCTGCTTTTTATTTGGCTCAGGTGAAATATTATTCATCACTTTTCTTTTGTAATTCACCGAGGTACTAGGTTACATGCATAATTGGAAACTAATACAGTCATGTCAAACAAATTGTGTCAGAAGGATTTTTAGTCATGGGATATGCTGCCCTTCTGCTTTGAACTGCTACAACAGCTCATTTTATTCTTTGTAATGCAATATTTTAATATTCAAAAGTGTAAAGGCCACTAAGGTTTAAGTTGGAAAGAAATCCTTATCTCCTTTTTAATCTTTTCATTTAGACAATTGTCTTTCTAAAGATCAACAAGTGCCATTTTATTTATGACCATAAAGTAGATGTTAATGCTGGGAAGTAATTCCGTTTGATAAATTACAGTTATGTGATGTGTCTTGTAAATCCAATGTACATAACAGAGGTGTACATAATACAGGACTTTCCTGTGCAATTTTGTGGGCCTTACACATATATTCACAGAATTACAGAATGGCTGAGCTTAGAATGGACCTCTGGAGATCATCTGGTCCAACCTCCTGCTCAAGCAGGGCCACTCAGAGCCAGTTGCCCAGAACCATGTCCAGACAACTTCTGGCTGTCTCCAATGATGAAGACTCCACCACCTCTCCGGGAAACCTGTGCCAGTGCTCGGACACCTTCAAAGTGAAAAAGTGTTTCCTGATGTTCAGAGGAAACTTCCTGTGTTACAGTGCCCCTTGCCTTTTGTCCTGTCACTGGGCATCATTGAAAAGAGCCTGTCTCAGTCCTCCTTACACCCTTCCTTTGGGTACTGATACACATTGATGATATCCCCTTGAGCTCCCTCTTTTCCAGGCTAAACAGTCCCAGCTCTCTCAGCATTTCCTCATAGGAGAGATGTTTCAGTCCCTTAATCATCTCAGTGCCCCTTTGTTGAAGTACCTACATTATGCCCCTGTCTCTTTTATGACAGGGCCCAGCACTCAAGGTGCGTCCTCACCAGTGTTGAGTACAGTGGAAAGATCACATCCCTCAACCTGCTAGCAACACCCCTCCTAATGCACCACAGGATAGCATTAGCCTTCTTTGATGCAAGGATGCATACCTGGCTTATGTTCAACTTGGTCCTTCATGTCCCCTTGTCCTTTTTCACAAAGCTGCTTACCATTCGGGTGGACCCCAGCGTGTGCTGGTGCTTGGGGTTGTTCTTGCACAACCTGCAGGAGTTTGAACTTTCCCTTACTGAACTCCATGATGTTCTGTCAGCCCATTACTACAGCCTGTCCAGGTCCGTCAGGATGGCAGCATCACCCTTTGGTGAAGATTACTGCCTTTGGTGTATGAGTCACTCCTTTCAGCTTTGTGTCATCTGCAGACTTGATGAGGGCACACTCTGCACTATCATCCAGATCATAAATGAAGATATTGAGCAGGACTGGACCCAATATGTGCCCCTGGCACACACTGCTAGTTGCTGGCCTCCAACTAGACTTTGTGTCACTGATCACCCCCGTTGAATGCTGAACATTAAATTTACTGGCTATTTTCAAGAGGAAAAATTGGTCCACAGATTTGATCCCAGTAATTTGAAGTCTGTGTTCTTAGCCTTGAGAAGAAGTGCTCAAGGTGGCCTGCAGTATTTAAAAATTTGGGGGGTTTTGTTTACCTTTGTAACTATGGTATTTTCCGTCCCATCCTGGGACGGATACTCAGCTGTAGCATCATTTGACAAAAAACAACTTTGATGATTTACATGAAATGAGCTGTTTTCTCTCCACATTCCTCACTAGGAGACAGCAGAAATGCTGCACAGTTAAGCCTTACTGAGCCTTGCTAGTTTATTTTTTTAGGTTATTGCTCAGGTTTGCAGCAGGAGAAATGAGTTTAGGAGGAAAATGCTGCTATATTATTGACATTCAGACATAAATGAGATACAGTTTTTCAGTTTTCAGTATTTGTTAGCTTGATCTTCAATATAGTGGATTTACATTTCCCTACGGATTACAGTATAAATGTTTTTGTCAGGCCCAAGCCCACAGTCTTCTCAGATTTAAGTTTTTCACTGATTACTAATGTTGCATGTGGAAAATGTTAATATTGGGTATATAGTCCCTTTTATTTCAGGAGAGTGAGGGAGGGAGGAAAAGAATAATTCCTTGCTTATTGACAGACTGTTTCTGTAAGTTCTACTCCCATAATCTACATCCTTTCCTGAGAATAAATATTTTCTGTTCATCTCACTTAGATATGTCTTCTTGCAGGATAAAATCTTCTATGATCATGTTGTGCAACCTGTCTTAAGGGAAGACAATGAAATAGAAGTTCGATCACTGTCAGAGAGTGAAAACAAGATCAAAGGATCATTTCCTTTTTTATCTCTTTTTGACAGCATCACATACAACAAGGTTAAAAATTACAAAATTCTTCCTGTTTTATATTCTAAACTAATTGTATGAAGTATATTGAAGAGAAACTGGTGAATTCAAATGCTTTTTTGAAGGTTGTTTTGTCACTCAAAATTTGGTTTTGCTGCCCAGGCAAATTTGTTGGACGTTGCATATCTCTTTGTCTATGAAAGAAATGATGAAAACATTTTCAACCTCCATGAAATATCAAGCACAGGAGTAGCCTGTCTAACTTCTCTAGAATATAGTTTGAAAAAATACTGCAAAAAAACCCACATGTTTTCTCATAGCTTTTTTTTTTGTATTCTAGGGCGCTTCTATTACCTGGATGCTTTCTGGCTTCCTGAGTGAGAAGTTGTTTATCAGAGCACTTACAGTAAGTTTGAAAAAAATAATGCCTTCATCTTGATTTATTTTACGTTGCCTTGCTGATGTTTTTCCTTGAACACTCATGAATTCTGATGTTTCTCTTCTGTTTTTCTTTCGGTACAGTCATATCTGAAAGAATTTGCTTTCTCAAATGCTAACCAAGATGATCTCTGGACCCACATACAGATGGTACTCATTTAACCTCTAGTATTCTTGCCTTGGTATTTGGCACAGTCCAAATTTAGGGCATATACTATTTGTAGAAGAATGCACTGAAATTTGGCTGTCCCAAGTGCAGTCTTTCTCTCACATAACATTTGCTATGCTGGCTCTTTTGGTTCATGTCTCCACAAGTGTTTATTTGGCTGCTTTACTGCACCTGACATCAGTGGAGCTAAGTACAAGGGATAGAGAGATGTGGTGGCCAGGTGGAGGTTTTATTTTCATGGATTGCTTAAGCCTTCGTGAAATCTCAGAGCACATTATTCTGGAGCTTAATTTTTGCCAAATTAGAGTGTGTGATGCTTTTAGTTTGATGATCAAAGCTGCTGACATGTTACAGATCCAGCAAAGTCTATACCCAGGGCAGTAGCTCAGCATTTCACCCTTTGCTGGTTTTGGCAGAAATCTGAATAAGAAAGCAGGTGCTAATAATAGTGGTTTGTTTTTTTTTTTTATATTCCACTTTCCTGTTGGTCTAAAGAAGGCTTCCATTGTATTGCAGATTCAGTTTAAGAATAAGAGTGCCATAATTTGAGATATGGAAGGTTATCACATATTTTAAGACAACAGAGACTGTACCAATTCACACTAGTTGGGACTCTGCTTTGTATCCCTTTAACTTGTCTTTACTATTCAGTTTGTTCATTAGGTATTCACTTAAAAATCTTTGTGTTCCAGCAGCTTTATTTGAATGAAGTTAACAAGCCAAGTCTGTCATAGCCATACAGGGGTGTAAATATATTAACATTTTTAGAAAGAGAAAGGTCAGCAGTCAGGTTATAAAAATGAGAAATGTTATCTTAGTCATTTCATAATTACTAAAAGGCTGATGTTGTTTTTATTATAATGTAAATAATGCCCTTTGGACTTTCTTATATTGATTTTTTGCATGAATCAAAGACCAGCAAACTGCTAACCAGCAGTTATATTTTCTCTAAGGTGTTAGAACAATCCCTAGAATGTTGCTCAAGCAATATCAGTAAGTACCTGTTTATCATGAATATTTCTAATTCCTGTTTTTCTTGCAGGTTTTAGATGCACAGGATGAAATTCACTTGCCAGCTTCTGTAAAAAAAATAATGGATTCCTGGACATGCCAAAATGGGTTTCCAGTTTTAACATTAAATCTAACCACTGGCACAATTAGTCAGGAACAATTTCTCAATAAAAAGAATGAAAACAGTACTGATGTAAAGAAGTATGTTTAGCTTGTGTTTTTACTGTATAATTATATTCTTAGTTAGGACATTATGTTTTGACCCTCTATGTATCTTCTTGTCACAAGCTGTCAAGTAAAACCTGTTTGAGACCGGTTTGCAATAGTTCTCCAAGGCACTTACTGCTTTGCTCTGGAGCAGTGCCTTTTCCAGACTCATAATGACTTTCTAAGAACAGACACATACCATGAATATGTTGCAAGGCGGGAGTTCCGCCTGTCATTTTTGTCTTTCCTCATCTCTCAGTTGTACTGATTGGGGACTTTGATAAGTCATGCTGTAGCTTCTTTCCAGTGCACATATTCCCAGTCTCTTCTGCTTGGCAAGGATAAAGGGGTCGCATTTAAGTACTTAGATAAGTGACCTCTTTCTCAGAAAGTGACAAATACCTGACATGCACTTCTGATATTCCTGTTGGTGAGCACTGCTGGGTGCCTGGTGCTTTTGAAAGCTGTGCTGCTTATATGATGACTAAAAATAGCGATAGAAGGAGCTGCCTTTGGTCACCCGCTTTGGGAACTCGTACCTAGAGTTTGAACTTTCTTGAAATTCATCAGCTGTCATGAGTGTTGGGATGCATGAACAGGGCCCATGAGATGAGTTCCCATGCAGGGAAAAATTATAAAGGAGAGCAAGACCCAAAGCTGTTTTTTTTCCGTGGCTGCTATTGCTGGTCTTACAAACAGTCAAAAGAAATTTTAACAAGACCCACAGAATTTCCTTTGCTCTCAAGCTCCAGGAATTGCAGAGCTTTAGTCCATTCAGTGGTTTTGACTAGCTCAGTTAAGGAGTTCCAAGTTACAAATGTACTCTAGTTAGCAAGATGCAAGGACAAGTGAATGTAAGAAAATACAGGGCATGTATTACAGAATATTTCAGAGTTTTGAAGCTTTTGTTTGTTTCAGTCAGGAGTTTTACATTCCCACAGAAAGAAAAATTACAGTTGTCAGAATTACTTATACTGTTTGCCTGGGACCTTTTTCAGTAGACGACCTTCCAAAAAGGAGCTTTATATTCTCCAGAAATAGGGTGAAGTGTAATAAGTGAGAAGAATAAATTTACTGTCTGAAGAAGGACAGCAAGAGCACAGTGGTATTCAAATACCTCACAACATTCTAGATATGAGTGCCTATTTAAAGCCATGCTAAGACTCCTTTATGAACTCCTTTGATGAACCTAAGTGTTAGTCCAGCATAAGTACCACCATCTGACAAGGTTTTGTGCATCAGAGAGGAAAGAAAGTAGATGGAGAGTCTTGTAAGAAGGAACTCATCTGCAGTCAAATTTAGCATCAGCTGAGAGGGTTATTTTAAAGCATAAGAATTAATTATATTTTCTCTCTCTTTGTTGTTTTTTTTTTTAAGTAAAACATGGATTATTCCTATTTCTTGGATGAGAAATGGATCATCACAACCCTTAATGTGGCTAGATAAAAGCAGCAGTAAGTAATGTATTTGTTCACACATGCTAAAACCAAGCTGATAAAACACACCTAACTCTTCTGTGAACAGAGGATATATTTGAATGGAGTAGGGAGATTAGAAATTATTACATAAATGTTTATCTACTGTGCTAACAGATTTTTAAATAGGTTAATATATTGGTTTTTTCTATGTTACATAAAACTTCAGTGTATGGTTTTAATAATATGGCAGAAAACTTATTATGAGTAGATAGTTCCAGAATAATTTTGATTTTGTCATTTTGTACACTAATCCAAATTCTTAGCTTCTCAATTATTCATACCCAGCAGATCCCATTGATGTTAATGAGAGCTTTTGAGTATAGGTAGGATCTCAGATGTCATACATCAGAAAATGATCAGCTCAAGTAGTAGATACAAGACTGAAAAAATTAAAACCAGCTGTGTGAAGTGACCCAACATTGTTACACATGGATATCCATAAAAGTAGAAAATTAATATTTCAAGACTTTTAAATTTAATTTATTTATGCAATTCAAATGCAAAAATAATCTTATCAAAATCATAGGGGTTTTTTTTAAGTTTTACAGGCTTATAATAGAAAAATGAATTTATGGATATCTCCCATCAAACAAAAAATTCAGTCATTTCTCATCTCACTGCTTTCCAATAAAAAGCTATATTTTGTTTTGAGAAAGAAGAAAAGTAATCATTACAATGGGGTAATCATTTTTCTTTGGAAAGGTAGCCCTAAACTCTACCAGGTTTTGAATCAGTTACTGGGAGATTCAGGGACTGGTGTGTTTGTGGAATGCTTAAGAGTTAAACTACAATGTGCTGTGTGCATATTGCAACTCGCCACCATCTGCAGTGGTTGAAAGCTATTTTCCCTCTTTTTTTTCAAGCAGTATGATAGTTTGAGCAATCATTTCACAGTGTAAGGACAAGTAAATAAGCAAACAGTGGATGGTTATTCCTCTGAATACTTTAAAGTTAAAAAAATCAGTGATTGCTAATCAGGAAGTTTGTGGAAAAGAATTGTAGTTAGCACTTGCTTAGAAGAGCTAGTAGCTAGTGTTGTATGCTAAGCTTATATTATTGAAGTGATACCAATTCTGTTTCCTCATCCATCATGTGTCTTAAGAGATAGAGAAGTTATTAAAAATAAACCATCATGTTATATCTGCCTGAAGGGAGTATGACAAAGTAGAAATTCAGTCTTTAAAACAGAGTCCACTTGTATTTGAAAGCCGTGTACCAAACTTACCAGACACTATTCAGTCAAGGATTGACTTGCATTCATATTTTAAAATTTAATAAGTAGTAATTTTCTTTTTGACTTTTTGATGCATAAATAAACCAAATGATTTCTTACAAAGGTAGAAATGTTAAGGGTGATTTTAAATTCAGTTACCATTTTGTTCCTGCAAGATTGATGTGGCTCCTGATGGAGGACTGTTATGTTGTTATTCAGAGGTGCTCATCAGAATGGTTTCAATCAGTGAAAATGAGGGATTTGGTACAAGCTACAGTTCTAACTTTTGCTGCAGTGACATAACAATAGCTAAAGAGTAAACATCTCAGAAGTGATTTTGCATATATGTAATTTTGGTACAAAGAGTTTAACAGGTTAATTAAACTCCAGGCTCCAAGCTGGGCTACTATGAGCAGCCACATGTGTTCATTCAGCACTGCACAGTATTAAAAGCTTGTCCTTTTGGTTAAGGGCTCCTCAGTATTTAGCTTCTGCCCACATAATTGCATTGGTCACTGTCCACGAGTCAGACATCTGCACAGTAAAACCATACAGACCAGAATGATGGTGCTCTGTGGTATAGTATGTTTCACTCAGCCTCAGGAGTGGAGTGGCATAGTTCTGCTATGTTAGCTCAATCTAAAAGTGCTCTTCATAATTAGCAAAGCACTGAACCAATATGCCATTATAGGAGAGGTACTGCTAGTGCCATATTCAAGACACCCAAACTGTTTTTAAATGGTTAAACCAGTCAGCTGCCACTTTCCCATCTCATTTAACTTGTGATGATAACTGAGGATGAATCCTGTAGTACTTGATCTGACAAAACACATTGAAGTCTCAGTCTTCTGTTCAGAGTAAAGCAGTGCTGGGCCTAGACTATGCACCAGTGTTGTTTTACTCTAGTAAGAGAGTGTGCTGCCTTAAATCTGGATGATTGTAGAAGCATTTGATTCCTCTTCTGATGAGGCAGCTTAGAGCCTTCAAGGCTGCCATGGCTGCTTTAGATGTACAGTAGATTGTCAGGAGCAACCAATCAGACAAGCACACAACAAGTAGATAGTAGTGAGGTAAAATGGGACTGCAGAAGGAGGCCTTTAGTGTGTGATGTAACTTAAAAGGACTATGAGACTATTTAAAATATTTTTTTTTCAATTACTTGTCTCTTGTCTAAACTTAAGCTGTTTTGTTTTCCTTGATCTCCATTTATGGGAATACTGGTAGGTGGTCACTTCTTCCCTAAGGTACTGAGCATTGTGTTTTGGAGCAGCACTGGGAGCAGCAGTAGTGCTGGGAGTGCATGCCCTGCATCAGGTATGTGAGAGTATTGCTCCTCACCCAGACCATTTATTTTTGGATAATGTTTTTGAACCCTCCCAGCAGCCTATGAGCTAAAGGATAGGAGCAAAGTGGGTCTTCGGCCTCCCCATTGACATCTCAAGGTGATGGGGGTCACTTGATTCTTGAAGACCTGCTGTGCAGAGCAGAGATCAGAAATGCACTGAGCTTTCTGGGGATTCTCTTTGTGTCCAGTCTCAAACATGTGTCTCAGATCTCAGAGGAGCACCCAGTCCAGTGTTTATAAAATGTTTATTAAGCAGTGTGCAAAAAAAAAAAAGATATATTTAATGTCACTTTTCAGAAATGTTTCCAGAAATGCAAGTATCAGAGTCAGAATATGACTGGATCTTGCTAAATGTAAATTTCAGTGGATACTACAGAGTGAACTATGATCAGCTAAACTTAAAAAGATTAGCACGCTTGCTTGAAAATGATCCAAAGGTAAGATATATTTGTTTTCTGAAGCTTATAAACACACTCTTTCCATATATTTCTTGTTGCAGTACTTAACCAGTAATCACATTGATGAAAACCTAGAATAATGATAAACTTACGTATCACTTAAGAAATTATCCACTGTTGCACCCCTAACGTCACTGTCAGCCTTCCATAGTGGAACAGGGCCAAGTAGTTTCACGTAAGCAGTAAGCATTAAGAACAACTTTATGTGAGATGGCATTCTGTCTTCAAAGTTGTCTTAACTGCTTGTGGTTCTTCCAGTCTCTGAAATTGGGCTCAAAGAGTTACTGGTGTGGATGTGTGACTGAGCTTTATCTGCTTTATCCACAGAGAAGGAAAGCTGGGAGAAAGCTTTTTATTCAACATTTCTTCAAACCACAATATTTCTGCCAGTGAAATTAGGAAAAAAAAAAAGACATCATCTGACTTGTTGTTGGCTTTGTTTGTTTGTTTTTGTTTGTTTGTTTGGTTTGGTTTGGTTTGTTTGTTTGTTTTTGTTTTTGTTTTTTGTGTGGAGATATTTCTGAGAAAAGTTCCAATCAGTTCTACTTGGGCTCTTTCAATCCTCTATAGATATTTTAACTCAGAGTAGATTTCATCCCACCTTTGACTTGCCAGAGTTTGGGCAAGTCACACAGTCCATACCTGTGACTGCATCTGGGACTGCGTAGTATTTAAGGTTGCCTATCCCTAGAGGGAGCCAGAGGCTCCAGTAATAATGTCAGGTTATTGGCTTTGATAACAACAGTGAGCATAATAGTCAACAGTACAGTCAGACAACTTCTCCAAAAGTTCTGGACATGAGGCTAATCAGAGCATGGTTAAACTTTACTAAGCCACACCAGCTTCCTTTCTCCTACACTTTTTATTTTTTCTTTTTTTTCCCATCAAACCTAAGTCTTCAGAAATTTGTGTGCTGACTTGGGGATGTTTTTTGGCACAAATGAGTGGGAAGGTTTGAGTGAGCAGCCACCAAACTAAAGGGGTGAGGGAAGCAGGGAGGAGATGGGGGACTGGTAGTCCTTGTGAGACCACAAACTGTAGACACACAACTCTGCCTCAGTCATTAATTCATTATAGTGCCAGACACTCTGCTCTGGTCTAATCTGAATATGCATTCTGAACTGAAGCCTCAAAAGGAAAAAATGTGCCAAATTATATGACTAGAATATTTTTAGGAAATGTACTGTTCCCATATTTTAATTTTCATTACAGCATGCACTAAGTGGAGTCCTGAAGTGTCAGGCTTTATGAAACTTAGCTGTGTATCATAACATATAAATATATTATGTAGCTGTATATATTTATATATAGAAGTATCCCTGAAAGCACATACATGATTTCAGCATCAAATGCAGGATCCATTTTATGATATTTTGTAGAAGATTTTGGCTTTGAAAAAAGTGTTAAGGACTTGTCTTATGAAACACAGTAGACCTTTTTTAAAATCTTAATGTCATGTTTAGATCTATTAATGCCACATGAATGCTTTCTGCAGGCTATTCCTGCTGTCAGCAGGTTCCAGCTGATAGATGATGTTTTTGCATTGACACAGTAAGTATGTTTCAAATGTCTCATAGAAAATTAAACTGCATGATTGCATTCAACATCACTACTCTGGTTCATTCATTCCTACCTATATGCGCCTCCTAAGAACTACAGCTGTTTTGACAAAATGGTGGGAGGGTTAAGTGTTTAATCCATTCTTCTGTCAAGAAGCAATAAATACAACTGTGCCTCAAATATAAAAGAGATCCCAAAAGCATCATACACCTGTGATGTGGGAGATATGGGGGAGGTGGCCAAAGCATTATACCCCTGATTAGAGCCTATGGAATTAGCTCAGGGAGGAGGAAGTGAAAATTCCCATTCCTCCTGTCATACAAATGTCCTTTCTCATAAGTGAGTTCAAAGTGAGTATCTAATAAGGAGTATAACTGTGAAGTACAGAACTGTGTTCCTATGTCAGTACACTACAAATGTTTCTGTTCTGGAGGAGAGGGGCTTGAATTATAATTTTATTGGGAAAAATTAATTTTGCACCGAGGCACAGAAATAGCATGCTGGATTCTCTTTGGGGATTCTGAGTCCAGTCTTGAATGGGTGTTAATTCCACCAATGGTGTGCATGTGAATTAAAATGTGTGATTTTTAAAATAATGTATATTCCACAGAAGAGCCTGTAATTAAAATATGTTCTTTAGAAACAAAAATTCAGATGCATTATAACTTGAAGCAGTTCTCTTTTCCTTCATTTTGTTCTGGTGAGACTGACACATGCTGTAAATGTGCTTGTACTGTATCCTTCAGGCACAAGCAAAATGCAGTCTGCATACTGCCATACTTGCTGCCATAATTCTTCTATTACTCTGTAATAAATGTTTTGAGAATTCAGCTTTTAAAAGCACCATTTCTTTATACTTATTTTACTTTTACAATGCCTTTTTAAGATCACTTTCCATGCTGTATCCTGATGTTGTATTAAGGAAATTAATGTGAATAGGTATGCTCAAGTATAAGTTTCTTAATTTTCAAATAGGTTTGGATATCTTCAGATTGAAACAGCACTTGATTTAACAAAGTACCTTGCCAGAGAAGATGAACTCTTCATATGGAATGTGGTATTGTTAAACCTAGTACCCGAGAATTTGGAAAGCACTCTGAAGAACTATGAAGTATATCCACTTTTAAAGGTATTGCCTTTTTCGGTCATTAGCAAACATACTAGGCCATTTAAATAAATCAGACTAAAATGAATGCTTTTTTAATTCTCAAGAATGTAATGATGACTATGATGGGTCATAGTCCTTTTGCATGATTTGTTCAACTTTTTTTTTAAATAGGAGAAAGTACTTAATTTTATACAGTAATCAGTGATAATTATCATAGAATCATAGAATCATAGAATAGATTGGGTTGGAAAAGACCTCCAAGATCATCGAGTCCAACCCCTGA
>JANHFX010007794.1:0-27645 GCA_027560015.1 Chloroceryle amazona | reverse complement strand
CGGGGAGGGGTTACACCGGGGGACGGGGCCGGAGCCCGCCGGGGGATCTCCACCCCCCATTCCCAAGCTCAGCCAGCCCCGCACCCGAACCTCCCGCCCCGGCTCGGGGGCAGGGGCGGGGGCATTGCCCCGAAACCCCCGTAGAGAGCTGGGAGAGGACCACGGTTCGTGAATCTCCCGGGCTCGGCTCCAGCCGTCCACGTCCCGCTGTCCGGGGACATCCCGGAGTCTCAAAGAGCTAGTACAGACCAGGGGAAAACCAGCAGCCCAGTACGGGGCCTGGGCTGGGTAGGCTGGAGGGGTCTCCATCCATGAAATTCTCACCATGGGGCCGTTTTGGAGGGCAGGAAGGATGGAGGAGAGGTGGCTGCAGCGAGGA
Organism: Chloroceryle amazona; assembly: GCA_027560015.1. Lineage (NCBI taxonomy): Eukaryota > Metazoa > Chordata > Aves > Coraciiformes > Cerylidae > Chloroceryle > Chloroceryle amazona. Next base: position 27,266 of record JANHFX010007794.1, on the reverse strand, counting down.
CCCTTAAGACACTTTGGCTAATGAATACTTAATTCACTGGGTGAAGGATGAGGCCAGCACCCCTCAGTTTCTCTGCAGCAGCTAAAAAAAGCCCACCAGGGTGCTCCTGCACTTGGGAGATCTTAACTGGGAGCTATCCCATCATCCCATCCCATCCCAACCCCTGCTCCACATAGGAAAAGTGGGTGCCAAGATAAACAGGATGAGGTGACTGCTGCTGCAGGGGACCCACACAGAGACCAGGGCCCCATCCCCTACAGGTCAGGGGACACACATATGGCAGCTCTGCGCTGCTCCTGGCACATGCCACCACCCCAGGGCTCAGCACCCAGGCCCCCAGTGTTGGCTGACAGCCCCTAATGCATTTTTGATTTCCCAAATATGTGGCCTTCTGATCTTGCTAAGAGGGATAAAGAGACTTTAATCAGCTGCTAGGAGGAATTATGGATGGCTAATTGTGCCTGCCACCTCCATTACATCTCTGCTGTCTACGGGGCTTATAACCATTTAGAAGGGCCCTTCCAGGCCTTCATTAGCTGCACACCAAAGGCTTCGGAAATAATTGGCCTCTATGATTTAGAAATTGGCCACTGGGCTGTAAAATACCAGCCACTGGGAAAGGCTCTTAATTCGGACTGGCACTTTGATACAGCTTGACTCTGGTTTCAAGGCTGCGCTGAAGCTGTAATCTCTCATTAGCGCTATGATGAGAGGAGCGAGTCTCCTCATTAGCACTGACCGGAGCAGTGGCAGCAGAGCTCTCCAGGCTCCCTCTGACAGGAGCGCCTCAAATCAAAGCCCACCTCCCATCCTGGCACAGCAGCCCCAGGAGGGTTCTCTGCACAGGGGGTCTGGGCTCCCTCACTCCTGTTTTTTTCCCCCGTCTCACATTTCTGTGGGTGCCTTAGCCCCTGGGCTGTGAGACACAACCTAAGGGTCCCCGGGGGTCAGGAGCTTTACCTGCTTGGCAGGTTCCTTCCTCCCTCCTCTTGATGGAAAAAGGGTTGTCAATATATTTCCCACATTATTATCTTTGAACACAGGCAAAGGTGTAAATGGACAGCATTCATTTTGGACAAAGGGAAACACCAACTATAATTACGTTTTGCTACCTGCAACCCCTTCTGAGGTCTGGCCCTTGAGGTTTTACACCTTTACTGGCAGCTCTTTCGAAACAAGAACTTACAGAGCTGTTGCTTGGTCCTGCAAGAGACCCTGATGCCACAGGTGAGATGGAGAAAATCCCCTCCATTGGCACGGGTGTGTGGACAGAGAGTGAGGAGCAAAGGGCACCTCTGGCCCCCAGCCCCAGTGGGATGGCACAAGCAGCCCAACATCATGACCATCTCCTCAGCCCCAAAAAACTTTTGCTAATGGCTCTGAAGTGAAAGCTCGGTCCCTTCTCTGGCACCACAGTAGGATGTTGTCTCTTCCTGTTCACCCTTGTCTTTGTAAGGGAAGAGGCAGCCTGCAGAAAGCCAACCGCTCTGCAGGTTAGAGAAAATGGCTTTTCCCATTGCAGTGCAGGACTCTCAAGTACTGCAAAACCCTTAACCCATGACCACCCCTTGGAAGGTTTGCCACAGGCTACATAGAGAACATGTTCTCTCCTGTGGTGCCCTTCCCAAGGCCTACCATCCGTGATGGTAAGCCCCATCCAGTGGGGCTGTCCTTGGCACATTCTCCCTCTCCAGCCATGCCCAGAGCCATGCAGGAGCCAAAGAGCTGCCCAGGAGTTCACCCAGGGCCATTTCATACAGATCACTTACCTGCCCAGGCACTGCTTCTGGTCACCCACAGAGGCAGCTGCCACCTCCATGACAGCTGTCATGGAAAACCTCACAGCTTTAGTACAGAAATGAGAAGCTGCTTCGGCGACAGAAACATTCATGGACACTGCATGGTCAGGGGCATCCTGTTAAGGGCTTAGATAAGGACACAGGCACAAGCCACAGCTTTTAAGCAGGACAAGCCGAAGGACGCAGGGCTTTTGTCTTTGTGACACATCATATGATGCTGGTAGGTGCCACCCACAGTGTAGTTTCTTCCGTCGCTCATTGCTGAGCTGCCCTTTGGGAGCTCTCTCCTTGTTAGTTCTGAAGGTGTTCAAAACTCCTCAAATTCAAACCCAAAACTGAAAAACAAGTGATGCTTGTACAACTGCCCCATCAGTGCTCAAAAGCAAAGGCTGCAGCCTGGGATGCTGCTCAAAGGGATAAAGCTACGCGAGGAGAAGGGGAGACACAAAAATTCTCAACAACTTTCTCTCTATGCCTAGCAGTGGAAAGAAAAGCCACTTAGCACATCGTCTCAGCTTCATATAGATAACATATTTATTGAAAATCTGCTTCACCAACAATGGTGAAATCATGACCAAAAATTACAAAACATCATGGTAGTTGGCTTTATAAAAATAAACTGCAGGAGTACGTCTCACCGATTTGTACTGGTCTCTCGCGCCCGCTCCCTCCTTTAACGGTGCCCGTTACACTTAATCTTCAGCATAACACCATTCTAAAAAATTGCATTCTCTCCAAAAAAATGCACTTGCTTTTCCTTAGCAGAGGTTCTTAAAGTGACTTTTCCCCCCGCCCTCCCCAACAATAAATATAGAAAATAGCCTCTAAACAAATAAAATTTAGTTTGGTCATCTTAAAAAAAAGGTCCATTTCCCCCCCTCTTGGGATATGTAGTGACTAAGCAGCCATAGGAACAGTATTCAAGTCTTTGGTGGCATCAGCTGCTTAAAGCTGCAGTTTTATGTACATATGATCAGCTGAGGTCCTTTTTTTTCTCTCCAGAAACCAAAGACCATGAGATGATGTCAGGTACGAATTACCGGCACGCTTAGTGCCGCGGTCGCTGAACCTCCACTGGGAGCGGCCGATCGCCCAGGAAAGCAATCGGTGGAAGGAGGTCATCTTTGGCAAGCAAGAGCTGTCACACAGAAGGCGTCTTTGGTGGATGAACCTGTTGCATAAGCTGTGGTCGTTTCACTCGCGGTTTCCGTCTCTTTGGCCTGCTCTTCGCTTTGTTGATCTGCACCACAAAGAATGCCAGGACCACCATGGCACCAAGGAAAGCAAAGACCGGAATAGTTTGTCCTACATCCTGGTTGTACCGGCCAGGCATTATACCTGGAAAGACAAAGAGGTGTGGAAGTGATTAGTGAGCGCGTGAGCAGACGTGTCCCTGCAGTGTTAACGCTATCTACCATAAGGACCCAACGGTAACTCTCCCTCAGAGCCCAAACAGCTGCTAATCAGATTACATTTCAGACGGGAAGATTAACAACTGCAGACCGATTAGTGAAAACAAGACAGGATGAGAACGTTACAGAAAGCACCAGCATTTCCACCTTCACCTATGTGGGCACAGGACACAGATTTCCCCTGTGACAACAATCTTCTGCTCAATGTTAGAAAAGAGATGCAAATGCTTGACTATAATTTTACCATGAAGTGATTTCTATAAACTCCACCAAATCCTGATGAGGGAAGGAAAGTGATTCTGTGCTTGCATGAGCTGTAGAACCAAACCCTTTGTTTTCACAGGGATCTCTTGGCCTAGCAGATCAGACTGGGAGAAGGGTGAGGCTTTCAAAGTGCTTCCCACTGGGCCAGTAGTGCTCAAATTGTAGAGGAGAGCAGCCCAGCACTAACCTGAAAACTGTTCCAACCTCTGTGTCATTTGTCAGTGTCACACCCTGCCCAAGGCACCGTTCAGACAAACCCTTCTGGTTTTGTGCACTCACGCAAGGAATCTTAATTAGCAGGCTGTATCTAGTCACAAGGACAGGGACTGCTGCTGACACCCATCGGGCTGAACAGCACCAAAACAAACCTCAACTACCCAAGAAAGCACGCACCAAAATCCTCCTCCCAGTACATCACACATGCTGTCTTCTGAATAAACTATTCGTATTCGAAAATATTTCTCTCAGGCTTCATCAGTCAACCTTTTACAGCACAGCCCTACTGTTATTTGTGTTTTTCACAACTGAAAATAAACATGTGGCCTCACTTCTGTCTGTGACATGTTTGGGTTTTTGGTTTTTTTTTTCAAAGGTTATACAGAAAAATGGAGCAAAACAGCAACTTTCCAGTATTTACCTCCAGGAATGCCCCACGCTCCGCTTTCTCCAGGGGACAATGGTCTCACTTGGGGTCGGTTCTGTCGGAAACTGGGCAGAGCCACTTTATCAAGGTCAATTGACAGTAACTTCTGATGTTTCCAGAGGTTGCTAGAAGAAATATAAAGAGAGAGGTGTCTGCCCACTTCCTTCAGCAATACAATGAATTCTGTGGGAACATATAAAGTGATGACTGGAACCCATAAATAACTCACTAGTTTGGTTCCAAATGATAATCAGATCCATTCTTCAGGTTCTGCACTTTGCAGGCCTCCAGACACCAAAAGGACACACTTAGATTGGCAGCTCTTTACTAACAGCTCTTTCTTGCACACAGGCTACCAAAAATTTCCATCAGCAGCCCAGCAGCCAAGCACGGGCTGTGTGCTGACACATTTTCCTTCCAGTAACTGACAAACGATACCACAGAAGGCAGAGAGGGGTGAGCTGTCCAAGCAGCTGCTTCAGAAATGATTTCAAAGGCATGCAGTGACAATGGATTTAAACAAGACCATTCACTCCGAGTTGGGATCACTCAATCCCAACAGTGAATTGGCTTGTGAAGCTATTTTTAAAATGTTCCAGTTTCACAGTGTAGCTAGAAGGTGAGTCAGAATTATTCACTGAAGAGACATTACTAGAGTGGGGAGATTTAGATGTGATATATGGAAGAAATTTTTCATGCTGAGGGTGGTGAGAGCCTGGCCCAGGTTGCCCAGAGAGGTGGTCGCTGCCCCATCCCTGGCACCATTGCAGGTGAGGTTGGCTGGGGCTCTGAGCAACCTGCTCTAGTTGCAGATGTCCCTGCTCCCTGCAGGAGATTTGGACTAGATGAGCTTTAGAGGTCCCTTCTAACCAAAACCGTTCCATGATTCTATGATTATTCCTCTTTGCAATCCAGTGCTTCTCTAGGAAAGGCGTTCCAGGCATCCCTTGCAAAAGCAGATCAGAACAAACCATTTTTCAGCTGAACTCAACAGCAAGACTTCTTATGGTAACTTGTAAAAAAGAAGTATACTAACCTGGGGGCAGTTTCATTCAAAGGCTGGGGTTTGGCCCAGGACAGGTGAGGACAAGCGGGAAGGGATCGCGGTTTAGGGTCTCCCAAGTGAGCCTCGAGCACCTTTGAGTATCGATGCAAATGGTTCCCTGCAACTCACAGAAGAGGAAGGCTGGGTTACCAAAAGACTGGTAGAGTAAGAGCTGCTGGACATTCACCTCCTGTTAAACAGAGCTGTTGTAAAACCAGGAGCTCTTTACAGTAACGCCAGTTCGTAGCTAATTCTCAGAATTAACCAAAGGCTACCTTAGAAAAGAGCAAAACTCTGCACCTACAATGGGAGGTAATCCAACCTTTGCTGGCAGCACACAAGACAAGACTGAAAAAGCTTTATACACACTCTGTAGCCAGTAACTAGAATGCTCCCCAGCAGATCTAGGCATCTGAAAAGTCTTTACTCCTAGAAGAGAATATCTTGAGTGGAATCACAACTACATCATGACAAATCCCTATAGTAAGTGCTCCCACCTAGTAAAAAAACAATAAAACCTTGTAGAGCTCACACCGAAGTAGCCTTGCTGGCACATAACTCAAAGGGTCTGAGTCTTCCTTGAATCCCACCTTGACACTCCCTCAGTTGCAGGCTCTGTTTGGTATGAAGGTATTAAGGCTCTCACCTTCCATCCGCTCGGGCAGAGAGTAGCCTGCTCCTGACGGCGGGCGCTGCCTGTTTTCGGAATGGCTGAGACTTGGCGGTGTCACCCCGTAAGAAGTGTACTGCAGGAGGGAGTCCAGGAGCCAAAAGCAATCTGTGGATTTCACAGTCCCAAGCCCCAAAACAAGATATGCATTATGTCACAGCTAAAATGGCTGGTCCTTCTGTTAAGAAGGCTCTAAAGATATTTACAAGCACAATCAGTTTTCCTGGCTCTTCTTTTTCTCCTGAAGTTCTAGGTCCAATTTCAGAAAGATGAAACTTTTGACACCCCTTCCACCTTCACCCTCGCCCCAGTAAACAAACACAAAATAATCTGTTCATTCTTAATATATCTTCTCTGTGTACCGAATCAGTCTCTCTTAAGGAGTAGGACATGAAACAATAGGTGTCAAATATAGGAATTCCAGGCTGTGCAAGGCCATCCAAGGCCCTGCAAAATTAGGTCTTTTGGTGTGGAAACACAGGAAAGTCAAAGCTTCTTGTAGCATTTTTAAGAGGGAAATGAAGAACCAACTATTTTTTTTTTTAAAGAACAAAATAAATATCTTGCAAATAAATGTAAAAACAAGGTAATGTTTTCAGTGGACAGTTATGACTCATTTGCTTTGCCAAGCTTAAAAAAATAAACAAATGAAAGGGAAAGGTTCTGGCTACATCCCAGCTAAAGCAAAAGCAGTACCTACAGCAGCTGTGGTACAGGGCAGGCTGGGAATCAATGCCACAATACACTTGATTGTGGTTTTCCTTTGCACTTCAACAGCTTGTGAACCCGCGTTTTGATTCTCTCCTGAATTACTACTACCTTAATCCAGAGTTATCCCTAATAAACAAGCAGTTCAGCTACTGAACATCACAACTCTCTAAAACTTCCATTTGCAGGAGTGGGACAATGTCTTATCAGCTATTTCCACCACACGGCAAACTATTTTTTCCTCAGAACTTCTCCCCCCAAGAACAGTTGGCTGGGAATGGGAATTAATCTTCATAATCCTGGTGTCCCTTAAACCCTCACCTTTGATTTTTAAAGAGGTCAATCAGATTTTAAGGATTTATATTCACAAATGTTAGGAATTTATCTCAGTTAAAGCCACCGATGTCTCTGCAGGAGACATAGCTCCTGGTTCACAACTTAAAAGCTAATTTTAAAGGATTCTTTTAGAGCCTTCCACTTTTTCTTGCTTCACAGGTCACACTGAATTTAACAGCATTAGGGAGGTCACAGAGCATTGCTTTCTATCCCATAATTTAAAGCTACGTATCGTCTCGTATGCTGTGTGCTTTCAACAGCCGACAGCAAGCGCATAAGGCACCAATATGCTGGTGTTATGGCAACTCACTGGAAGCCACCCAAAGACAGATAAGGAGAAATGGCAGAACTTACAAAGAAAAAGAAAATGGGAAAGAAAGAAATGAGCTACAGATGGAGAGCTCCCTTAGGCAGCAAATTCCTTTAAATACATTAGTCAAGGGATGGATTATGTAACCAAATATTTAAAAAAGTCAGTGACTAAAGCTTAGAAAATTATAAATGTACTTTTCATCACAGAAGGAATATTCAGGTTGAACATCACATTCAGTGGAAAGGCAGAAAAAGATGCCACATATTGGATTATCTTCAGCCTCTTACACCACAGATCTACCAGCTTGTGCTTTACATGTTCTGAGAAACCCAATCAACCTCTTGAAAATTTTAAAAGTCAGATGAGATAAAATGCTAAAAGGTTTTATAAGGACCAACCAGTGTGCAGGCTTCTCTGGGAGTGACAGAGATTTCACACACACACAACTCACACACTTGCTACCTAGAGCTGCAAACGCTTTGAAAGCCCAAACTGAAATTCCTCCTCTCTGATGTATTTACACCAGCTGGTTCATGTCAAAGTAGAATAACCTGAAAATAACAGTGCACAAATGAAGTGCTGGACATTACCCTAAATCTTCACAGGAAACACTGCAAAGGGAACAAGGCACGCTGATGACCAAACTCGTAAGATAAAATCCATTGTATTACAGAATCATTCTCAAAACACAACTGAGGAAAAAGTGAAGGGGTCCCCTAACGGCCTCTTCACAACTTCAAGAATGTGTAACTGTTAGTGCTTTCTGGAAATTAAAACATTCCAAAGAAGCAAAAAAAAATCCACGAACTAAAGTCCCCTCCACAAAAAAAAACGCCCCAAAACCAGTCCCTACAGCTTGCAGAATGGAAAAATAGGCAAGGGACCTAGGAAGAGGGAAATGCTCCCAGCTGCCAGAGGGCTGTCTCTGCAGGCTGCTCGGCTCTAACTGCACCTTAGGGCATTTTCTGCAGAGCTCTGCAGAACTGAGATGAACCCACAGTTAGCAATATTTAGAGAGTCCCTAGAAAACAGCTACTTCTGATGGGAGCTCTAACCCCCCCACAGGGCAGCTGTCAGCCCAAGGCAGTAACTTTTGCAGCGTGTCAAAGCTTACACACCTTTCTGTCGATGGCTGTCATCCAAGCAATTGGAGTCGCCGTACAAAACAATTCTGCCGCCGCCTTCGGAAGGAACTTGGTAAAGTCCCAAAATAGGGACATTCTCAATTACAGCAGTCTCCTGTTTTAAAACTTCAAGACCTAAAGCAAAGTACAAATAAATAAAGTGCATAGCCTGCAAAGCATCATCATCAGTTTACTTGTAAGTTGACACAGCAAACACCAAAAACTTAAAAATGCTGCCATGCCACTCTTCATCTCACACATTTACACAAACTGCTTCCAAAAACCTCGTGGTGTTCGAGTGAAAATGAAATGGCTCCGAGACCCTCATTATGAACTTTTCTGCTGATTTCCTTTTCTTTGGTGGAGAAGCAGAAAGAGAACTCATAAGCTAGATTATGTCAACTTTCTCCAACAAAAAGTCAGCAAAATGATCTGCTGTACAAATCGCTTTCTGTTGGTTTAGTCCTTCTGTAGAATTCTACAGGACACAGGAAATTAAAAATCAGTCATTACAGTGCACACTGCTCTTCACCAACTTATTTTGCTGCCACGCCTACCTACTCCTACAAGGAACTTGACTGTGGAAATAACAAAAGAGAATATTTAGTAAGGATATCCAAGCCACCTACCCCTCTGCTTTAGCCTTTGGCAAATCTAAAAGACACGTTTGTGATATTTACAATTATAACTGAGATGACAGATGAACAGAAAAGATGAAAATAGCACGGGAACCTTTCCAGTATGAATGGGTACGTGCAGCAAAACCCAGAGGACACACCTGCCATTTCTATCTTATGAATTCATCCAAACATTTTATCGCCTGTGAACTGAAACCTCTAATAAACGTCACGAGGGAAAACACCCCAGTTCATGAAGGAACTAAAATGAAGTGTAAAAAGTTGGTCTTACATTAAAGGTCCCCTGCCTCTAACACCCATTTGAAAAAACAAAATAAGACAAATTGCAAATGCTAAATATTTAGTGTCCTCTACTTGAGAGATGCTGCCTTCAGACAGCAGAAGCAAATCAGAAAGCTCTTTTGCTTCATGGATTGCAGTGAAAAGGATTCAACAGAAAAAAAAGTCTAGCAGGGTACTTATCAAACTGCCACACTTTTCTCACTCACACACACATAAGTAAATACATAAATCGTCAGCATACAGCATCCCAGGGACACTGTCTTTCAGACAGATGAGCTCCTTACAGTTCCAGAAAATTTCTCCACTAGGTAACATCTACTCATCACAAAAAAGTACTTGCTGATCTTCCCTGGCAGCCACTGAGTGACTCCAGAAGCTATGTGTGTGCTTCTGCTCACACACTCAGACCCTAGAGAATCTAGCAGATGACATTTTGTCTACCAAAACTTTCCTTACCTATATCCTTAGATCACCAAAGCTACCATAATACTCACACAAAATTTGGCAATGACTAGAGGGTGCGTTTCAGCAGCACTTGAAATTTGTCAGAAACATGAAAGCGTAACACAGTTATGGCACAATTCCCTCCCTTCCTAAGATGCACATACATGCAGATGTCTTTACTTACAGCAAACACAAGACTGCATATATGCACCTGGATTACACTACCAGATTTGTAACGTTGCTTGTGTGAAAACCCCGAAGTTTTACTTAAAATACAGCAAAAAGACAAGGAAGCACGTACCTTGATCCTTGAAAGTCTGTGCAATGACAATGCCATCTTCTGGAAACTTTGCAATACTGCATCCTGATGCATAATTCACTGAAAGACATCACAAAATTGCAGTTTAGATGAAAAATGACACTCCCCTTCGTATTTCATTGAGCTGTTAAAATAAGCACAGAAGAAAACATCCCCAGGAACACTGCTCTAGATTTGCATATTTTGACCCATACATGTGTTCCTAGAGGTGTTTTGCAGGTTCACCTCTACATACTACTTTAAAATATTTCCATTTAGGAGACTGACATTGTATTTTTTAAAGATAATGAAAGGCTTAATCAAATGCCATGACAAATATAATATTTCACACTAACAGTCGTTATTTATGCTACATAGATCCTGTCTCCTTCAACCAATGCTGCTGAGCATACAGAGCCTTCAATGCTGGTGTCATGAAAACATCAAATGACTTGGACAGCTAAAAAGACAGACTGGCTAGACCTAGGTAGTCAGAAAAAAGGTCGCAGACCTGTGGCCCAACCACAAAGTTTGAATTTGAAACCAAATGAACATATTCATTTCAGTGAGGACAATTCAAAAAGATTACAAAAGCAGGAATTTACAAACCATCTCAGGATGCTGTGGTGTGTGTCTAAATTGGCATATTCCAGGGAGAAACTCCCTATCGATTGTATTCCTTCAAAATTTAAAATTTCCATATAATTGCAAAATTAAAACCAAAGACTTCATCTTAGCAGCTAATATTTATAGTTCAGATAAATACAGACACACTCCAACAATAATCTTCCAAGTATCAGCACCTGGAATACAAGCCTAAACTGAGGACATTTATTACTTGGTCTGAAAATATTTCACATACAGCCTACAAAGGAAGTAATCACTTAAGCATGCTTATGAGACTCTTTGGGAGGGGTTCTCTTGACTCTTGCTCAATCTCCTTCTTGCAGAAAACTATTTTCCAAACACCTCCCTCTAGCCCGTGTAGGCAATGGCCTCCAGCACTCACTTTCATGACTTGCCATGGTAAAATCACCTTCATACAGCCCATCGCTAAAAGCCATGTTCCAGACGGAGAGCAGGTCATTGAGAGCTGGTATATTAGCACCTCCAGTATCAGGCATCCACCACTGCCTGTAAAAATACAACACGGTTTTATTAGCACACAGAATATACTGCTAGAGTTTGTGTAATGAAAAATCAGTCTTCAGACTTTTTCAAAGTCACATGAACAATGAATGACATCTCAAAGCCTTATTTAACTCTCATGTGAGAAGCCTTCTCTCTCTGACACCAACGCTTTGGAGCAAAAGTTAAGTAATACTAATGGAAAGGTCTCAGTGCATCTTACTTCCATGAAAAACTTCATTTTGCTAGAAAGAAATTTAGTCTTAGGCTCTTTGTTTGGCTAAGATGAGGCAAAAGGGATGGTTGTGCCATTTATTGCCCGTTTTTCTAATGAAGTAAAACATTACTTGCTCACAAATGGCAGAATAGATTGTTCTAGCTGAACAGTAACACATAACAGGCTGACAACTACAGTAATTACAAGGGTCTTTATCACCACTGGTGATATTGGCCTATTTTCTCTTTATACAATACTCTGGAATGATTTCAATTATGGATGCACAACATGGTGATTCTGTTTGCAACCCACATTTTCTTTCCATTTTGCTCCCCAAAAGTGAAAGCTTATCCTTTTTTTCTTTGTCAGTCTCCAATTTCTTACTTCTTTTCATTGTAAATGTTTTTCTGGGCCTTAAAAGATTACTTTACCAAGCGGGCCTTCACAATCATGATAAAATAGGTGGTTATTCTTCTTAAACTGCAGCTTAAGGTAAATTTTGTTCTTTGGGTAGTCCCTTCTTATAGGTAGCATCCAAGTGCGTATCACATTTGGGAGTTTTAGGACAAAGTGTGCATAAAATGGAAATTCTACAGCATAAACTTGACACAAAGCAGTACCTTGTGTTTTCATCATAAAACTTGACTTTTCTCATCACAGATGTGTTGTACCAGTCACTAAACACTATAAGTGAAAGTCCGTTATCAACATCCCTCCTCAGCTTGGTGATCTCTTCTGGAAAATACTCTTCCTCACTGTCCACCATCAGTAAAGTCCCTGTGTGTAAAAGCAAACCCAAGAGCTCAGCAGGCTGTTATCTGTAATGTTGTTGCTACTCACACAACCCACAGAGATGTCAATGCAAGTGCCTGTTTTGCTCAGTATCTGGTCCATGTGCCCTGCTCTGGCAGCTCAGCTGAAGAAGTCACATTTAAGGACAGGTAACCTAAGACAATTCAGTTTATAAATGTATCCAAAAAGTAGTCTGTCAGCTCAGTATGCTTTTTAAGGGTGTAAGGACTCAATACAACCTTCTCTGCATCACTGAAAAACACAACCAGAAAAATACACTTGCAAATGTTTATGCTTTTAGATTGCTTCTAAACATCAAGTCATTTTGCTTCTTCACTTTGTCACTGCTCAGAGAGGTGGTGGAATTTCCATCCTCAGAGACATGGCAAACCTTGACAGGACAAAACCACTGATGCTGGCCCCACATCTCACAGTCCTTTGCAACGAGGCCAATTTACAAGTCAGGCAGCCTGTGTTTAAAAAGCCTTCTGATAAGGATCCTGCAGAAACTATGTTACTGGCACGAACAAGGGCACAGTGCACCCCCACCAAACTTGTGCACAACACAAGATAGGGAGAAGCGGTAGATGGATCACAAATCACTGCTTTTTTTTGACCCTCACTTCTTCCCATTGAGGAAGCTCTGGATGCCCAACAAGCTCCTAATCAAATGATGTTCCACGTAAAGGTGAGTGAGAGAAGTTGCCTGATGCTCCTCCCTATCAGCTATAAAACTAGTGGTCTCGGAAAATTAACTATTTTGTTACTTTTTTAAGGGCTACCATTTGTGCATCCAGTTGCACAGTTGACCAAACTCAAAAAGCAATGTTGAGAAATTTATTGAAGAATCAAGATAAACAAATTTCCCACCCTTTTATCTATCCACAAAGATCAGTGTTTTAAATTGCTGCTGCTGAGGACAAAGATAAACACAGAATGGACACTTTTTAATTTAGTCTGCTATTCATATCATGCTTCATTTTGACTGTGCGAAAACCTTTTGGCAAATACAGTTCTGTCTTTGTGGGACTGAACAGAGGGACTTTTAGCTCACTCAGAGGTGGGTTTTCCCTCTTTTCACAATAAGGATGGAAAACTGCACTAGGAAAAAGCTGACAGTATGGAGAACAAGGCAATTAACATACTTACCATACTGACTGGCATCAAAACATGTAAACGGGGAACCAAGAACCTCAACAAAGTACCCCATGCTCCTTAGGTGCTGGTACATGTCCCTGAAGTTTGTGTGGATATGGTCACCATTCCTTAGGAAAGACAAAAGCATTGAAGATACTAACTCTGGCATGCAGAAATCTGACTTAAATTCTCTATTTATAGATGACTTCCTAGTGTCCTTTCTAAAAAGTCTTTTTATTTTTTCAAATTATGACCTGCAGTTTTTTCTCATTGCAGTATTCTTCACAAATTACACTGGTGCTAAGTGCTACAGAGATGAATTTGTTATACAGTCAAAGCTAGAGACTGAGCATATTCCTTACAAGGCACAACTCTACATGTTTGCATCACAGCACAGAGAAACACTGCTCATCACAAAAGAGCCAGTAACAGCCATTTTAACTACTAACTGGAAGCAGCAGCACACAGGATCAACTGCAAATAACTGCTGAAATTCAGCAGAGGGTTCCTGTCCATTTGCCACATCTGCATGCTCCAGGTAGCTCTCCAAAAGCCCGTGTCCTGACCACTGACCCAGTTAGTCATGACTTATAGACATGGGTGCATGATTCTCCCTCTGGATGGTTTCCCTCTCCATCTATGAAAGACAACAGGTCAGTTGAGCCTTGCCTTGCTTTGAGGACAGGCTCCCTCAACAGACAAGAGGTTTCTTCTTTATGATTCACTTTCAGGTTTGTTGCGGGTTTTTTTTGATAAGCAAATGCTGAAGTGGCTAATGAGCTGCTCCCCTTAACTTTCTGGGAGAAATTAGAAAAGAAAAATGCTACCCTTTGAAAGCCAAACAGAAATCTCAGTGTCTTACATGTGCATTTGGAAAGATTTTAATTTCATGTAAATAAAACCACAGAGCACAAAAAAAAGTCCTGCACCAGAAGCATGCAGAGTCCAAGTGCTTTTCACGGATTGCCTATAAAAGATAATCCCATGCCACACTGAAGAAGGCCAGAGCTCACTGGCATTCAATAAAGATATCCTGTATCATTAACTCACAATCAAGAAATACTGGTTTAATAGAATGTCAGATAAATACCAATCTAACGGATCATTCTTCATCCTCAAATTATCCCTGGGGAAGTATCCTGGTGGATAACGGAGGTTATGATACTGATCCCAAAGGACTCTCTTACTGCGAGGTGGAGTAGGAATAATCTTCACTTTTACTGGGAGCTTCACCGTTGAAGTCTGCTCTGCACCATTCTTAGACTGAAGGACAAAAGAAAATACAGTGAAATCCTTTTTCTTGCCAGGAATATTGACCAGTTAACTGTGGATTGTAAAATATTTTTTAAAATGGAGGTGTCAAATCCACTTTGAGGCCCTTGGACCAGCTCTGGAGACAAAGATTATTTTTGCCTTACATTGCTATTGTATTTTTTCTGCATTCAACAGTTTATATTTATGGTCAGAACATAAAATACGTAACAGATATTACAACTGTGATTTGGTTCAATCACTCAAAACCTTAAAAACTTCTCAGGAACAATTAGTCATGGTTCTAGAAGAAATATAGTTAACTCATCTCTTTTTCACAGAATCACAGAATGTCTTTGGTTGGAAGAGACCTTCAAGATCCAACTTCAAGTCACGTCCAACTTCAACCCAACAAGCATGCTCACCACTAAACCATGGCCCTGAGCACCAGGCCCACACGCCATTCCAATGCCTCCAGGGATGGCGACTCCACCGCTGCCCTGGGCAGACCATTCCAATGTTTGATAACCCCCTCAGTGAAGAAACGTTTCCTAATATCCAGCCTACACCTCCCCTGGCGCCGCTTGCAGCCATTCCCTCTGGCCCTGTCACATGTCACCAGGGAGAAGAGGCTGTCCCCTCTGCGCTCCAACCTCCTTACAGGTAGTTGTAGAGAGTGATAAGGTCTCCCCTCAGCCTCCTCTTCTCCAGGCTAAACAACCCCAAAACACATTACTTAGAATCCACAATAAACAAACGAAATGATGAAGTTGGTCTCAAAGAGCATTCTGATTTTAAAGCATCTCCAACTTGCAGGTTAATCCCGCTCTTGGCTATAAAGATCATTATTTGTACTCTTCCATTTCCTGATCCCAAACAGGACCAGAGCAGCCCCTTAAAAAGAAGGGATTTGTGTACTGGGAAGCAGTTTTAATGACAGAAAACCACACAAAAAAACCCAACCCAAACCAACAACAACAAAGGAAAAAAAAAACAAACCCAAGCATACACACAAAAACCAAAACCAACCAGCCAAATAAATAAATAAACACAACAAATGAAAACCAAAAATGCACAGCACTTACTCCATTTTCTGCAGGGGATGATACTGTGATCATAACATGACCTTGAGCAATGCCTTCCCAAGATGCTGCTTTCTTTGCTACAGAGATGGAAATGGCTAAGTACCCGGACCAAGGCCACAACACAGGGGAATAGGAGAAAGCCACTTCAATATTATCCCCGTTTTGGGGGAGATAGGGTTGCCAGTCTGGCTGTGAAACGAAGAATACAGGAGAGTGCTGAACCAGTATTTGCAGTTACTGATTTTTCCACAAAGAAATAACAAATCTTAGCTTTCCAGAAGATTATGTCAAATTTAAACATGTCCATGAAGGCCAAAAGTTGGTGTTGTGTCAGTGACTCAGCCTAATCGTGACAGCCTTACTGAGTTGGATGATGGGCTTTTCAGAGGCAGGACTCTCCAAGGAGCTCTCTGAACAGCATGCACCTGTTTTGGGGTCCTGTGCAAAAAATTATTGGTAACAACACACAACTTCCTTTTGGTATCAAAGAGAGCTAATGCTCTAACAGGCACAAGCAAATTACATCAGTTATGTTTGGGTATTATCATAAGTTAATGATATTGGGTAAAGGCTCCAATGCCCTTTAATGTAAGCTTAAATCTAAACCAGACCTCAGGATTTATGGTAAAGTGTTGAAATTAAGCTCATTTACATTAGCTAGAGTTTTTTAGGATTGGTGCCTTATTTACCTTTTATCATTCCCAAATCTGTTCTACATTTAAACTTACTTAAAGCTTACTAAAAAAGAAAAATTAAAGACCTCCCTAGTCAACCAACATGGTCACCATCACCAGTGTAAAGAGAGGTTTTGCAGCAGAGCTGGGTAAGTCAATACACTCGGGTCATTTTGACCCATGATTTACAATGTTGGGAACCTTTACTGGGATCACTTATGCTCCAGACCAAAATTAAAAACAACAGATGAGAAAAGTCTATCCAGGAGATTTTAAATGCTATCAGATAATATAAAGCAATCTCTAAGCACCTGTCAATCCAAACTGGTTTTACAAAGATAAAATGCCACACACCCTTGAAATCAATGTGTTGATTGAGAAGTTTTAGACAGCTCATGTTCACAAATCCTACTAACCTGGGTGTGTCCTTTAAAATCAAATATTTTGCATCTCTTGCTCTTGGCACTAAGAAATCTGTTTTGTCCTATGAAATTGTCAGTTAAAATAGTCTTTTATAGGAAGCTTTTCACAACATTAATGGTCAGGACTTGGAAAAAAATCTTACCTTGTCTACAATTCTCCCAGTGACTCCCATACCATTAAGGATAGTAACATTAACAATGGTTGGCATCCCTCCATAATATATGGGCTGAGAACAATAAGGCCACATGTAGGGACATTCTGTCAAGTCAATGTAGCTTGGACTCAAACTGCAGCAGGATAGAGGAGTTAAATTAGAAAAAAAAATAAAATCAGTAAACAAAAGAACATGCTGCTATAGCTAACTGTGAAAAAATTACAGATAAAACATGCCAGTCATAGTTACTCTATCAAGCTCTCACCTCACTTCCCAAATCTGACCCCAAAATCTTCTTCCCACCTCTAATTTTTTAGATTTTTTACATTTTAAATTTTGTGAAAAGATTTTCACACACGAAAATGAAACTTTATAGCACAGTGAGGATGTTCTTATTATCAAAAGTTAAAATTTAAGTACTTTTCCATTGTGTTTTAGGTTACATTATTCTTAACTTAGCTAGAAAAAAATAGTACATTTAGCTCTCAAACACTTCATCCCCTATGCTGCTATAACTTAGGCAGAAAATACTTTTGACTTTTTATCCATTCTGTTGCCAAAATTCATGCTTCAGAACGACAAAGATCTGTGCAAGTTCTCTTTGCTGTGTACAGATTGCTCAACTGAGTTACACATGCAACATCTGCTCTCTTAAAAGAAATACAGCAGATTATAATGTTTCAATGATTAATTAAGGATTAAAATTAACCTGGCCTGTGGTTTATAGCTGTTGAGGATCTGATAAGCTCTCAGAAGATCCAACTTGCCATGTCCTTGCTCAAACATGTTGACTCCCGGAAGTCTACGTGCTGACGCAATAAGCGCCTGCTTCATGCTTGCTGGATTCACCATTTCACGCTTCTGAACTGTGCTGCAACAGGAAACAACAGGTCACATTAGGTGTCCTTATTCTAGTTTCTAGCTAGTCTTGTTTACCATCTGCCTTAGCAGTCATTTGATTTGAAGCAAATGCAACTGAAAATCAGTCTGCTATAATATCTTGTGTTCATAATTGTTTTGTATTACTTGATTTCTCACTGGAACAGCTGCAGAGTGACAAGTTTCTGACACATTCCCCTTAAAAACTAGTATTACAGAAAATTGTCTCCTTACAATGCTTTCCATGACCAGCAGTCATTGCAATCAGGACAGTATCTTTACATACTAAATAAAATATTCTGAAAATCAGAGCTTCTGTAATTGGAAACATGCTGCTATATTTACAACAGGACTTACCTGGTGTGGGGTAGAAAACAGCTTTGCTGTTCAAAGAAAAACACACCATTTTTATGGAAGAAATACAATGGCGGCTTTGAATTTTTGGTGTGTTTCTCAAATAAAGGTTCATCTCATCCTTATGCAGTAGCAATGGCAAAGTACAGTCTTGCAACACCCACCCTCCTTTCAAGTTCTTCTGTGTGCAACAGATGACTTACGCAACGAGATAAGAGCCATAAAACCCTAAATCCTATAAAATTTACAAGTACTTAGATAATTATCTGCTACAGGTGCCTACCTACAGCAGCTGCTCTTCTATAACACAATTGATAGAAACTCAGCAATTCATGATGATTCAAAAAAGTGACTAGATGGCTTTGTAGTACAGTTCTGTCCTAGTTATATTTTCAAAGACCTAACTTATTCCAAACAGTTCTCCATTTTTTCCCTGGAAGCTCAGAGCTAGTAAGACATGGTAACACCTCAGGCAGAAGAACCCTGATTTTATCCTCCTAGCTTATTTTCCTACACCTAAATATAATTTAGTTTTATTTACTGGGTTCCTTTAGTAAGGCCTTTTATGACCGTCCTGCATCAATATCTTTGTAGAGAGTTTTATTTAATACTTACCTCACTAACAAAGTAACAGCACCTGCCACCACAGGAGATGCCACACTTGTCCCAGAGAGAGAGCGGCATCCTCCTTTCATACCGGAACCTCTTACTCCAGAGCCATAGGTAACAATATCAGGCTTCACTCTACCGTAACCCCCAGGCAGCTCCTGTGAAAGAAAACCGATGGATTATTGCCCTAATACACAACTCACACTGGCTGCAAGTCCTCCATATGAAGAAAAAATAAAGATACTGGACATTTTACAAATACAGCAATGATGTCAACAGTGGTCGAGATCAATGATGAGAAACCCTGCAGAGAACATTAAGCTTCTTGTTTAAAGACTTTCAATCCTTAGGTGTTCTGACCTTTGATGACACCTTTTATCACTGGTTACTAGATATATACCCCTTCAAAAACAGACACCCTTTCCAAGGCATTTATTTTGGCTGCAGATGCGGCTGGCCGTAGTCAAACTATCTTACCCAAGTGGTCATTCCCCTAGATGAAAAGCGAGCTATATTATCTTCAAAGTCAATGCCACCTACTCCAATCACATCCATCTGGTCAGCAGGGTTGTTCAGAGTCCTAGAACAAGTTGGGAGACAGGAAGACCAAAAAAAAAAAGCAAAACCAAGACACAGTTGTAAATTTCTCCTGATAACGAACACGCTGCCACCAAATTTTTGTCAGACTCCCTTTTTAATCTCCACAGAAATGAATTTTGGTCCTACCCAGTACACTTACACTTACCAGTGAGAGCAACTTTTCAGGCAGTTACTAACTCAGTATCTAACTCAGAAACTATGAAACCACCTATCTTGAAGACAAAACAAAATCTAAAATTTTAGGCATTTATTTTAGACATATACTACAAATTGATCTGCCTTGATCCCTTCTATACTCCTTAAGCCCAAGATCATCAGTACCTAAAGATGTTTACTCACACTAACAGGGAAAGATCATCTGGAATTACTGCCAGTTCTTCCTTTTATTGACTTTCCACCATTTCAGTGAAAAACATTGAGCTAAATACTTCACAAATTGCTGTACTACTACAGCAAGCAATAAGGACAGTGAAGACTTTTTAACTTGAGTCCCTTTCTATAAACAGATTACAGAAAAAAGGAGGAGGGAGAACATCTGACCAAGCACACAACCACTTCTAAAAACATTTAACATATTTGAAGGGGTCTTTGAAACTTACCCATACAAAGGGCCATCATTGCCAATAGCAGAGACCATGATGACGTTGTTAGCTGTCAGTTCCCATACCTATAAAAAGTAATGTTTACAACAAGGCTCTGCCACTAAAAGAGAGACTTTTCTAACAAATGTACACTCCATGGGGCCTGACATAAGCGAACAATTAGTCCAACCCCTCTTTTGAGACTCTCAAAATACATCTCACTGCTACATTCAATATTAAGCTCCAAATCTTAAGTTTATGTGACCAACAACCCAGCCTCGACAGCAACACTGCTGGTATGTATTTAGATTACACCAAAGGAAAAACTCCTGCCCATAACAAAGTACTCCAGGTTCCAAAGTCAAGTTATTCTGAATCCCTTCCAGTAAAACTGGGGAGAGTAGTAAAGTCACTATCAAATTAAATGTCAATGAAGGTTATCCTAAAAAAGGATTAATTTCTCTGCCTCAAATCCCTTAGTTACCCTTTTTAAAGAAAGACTTTATCCTTTTTTAAAAAGTAAATTAATTCATTTAGTGCTTTTGAAGGAAAGATCATCAATTTAGGGAACCATGACATTTAAAAAGACAAAACCCTAATTCTGTCTCATCCTGAAACAAATCTCTTGCCACACAGCTGAATCAATGACCCGTACTTACCTATTTGTTCTTAAACAATCTGCTGCTAAATCATGGTATATGGATTTTTACCATGAAATAAACGAACTATGCAGAGATTTAAAAAAACCACAAGGGTGGATTTCAGTTAAGCTTCTCTAAGGGCCCACTTCCTAGCAGCACAGACTGAATTTTGTATAAGCACAGCTCTGCAAATGTTTGGGTTGTGTTTGGAGTTTTTTTAAATCCATTCTTTGAATGTATTCCTGTACATCGTACAAAATTTCTCTCACATAAGAGAGAAATAAATGAAATCTCATCAATGAAATATTATAAATGAAAATCCACAGAAATTGTCAGCAGCACCAAAACCCCTCAGCAGCTGCAGTGAACAAGTAGCTCATGTGAGGGATATAAACACCACAACTTTATTTCCTCATACTGACCTTGTCAACAAATGGATGATCCATGAAGTCTGGCCCACCAATACTTAGATTCAATACATCTATCTTCTTTAAAATTGCATAATTAAAGGCATCCAGAAACCAAGATGTATATGAGACCTATGTGAGAAAGAGGGGGAAAAAAGCTATCATTGGAAAATCCAGTGATTCCATGGTAACACAGAGGTCAGAGAGGAGAAGCACCACTAAAATAAAGCACAAAAGCGACAGTGGTCTCCCAGTACTTCTAGTTGTCAGTATGTTTGAGTGATTGCTTCAACACTATATAGATCAGGCTTCCACACAGTATTTCTGAAAAATACAGCACATCTGGAAGCTGTAAGACATCTTGTAGTAAGTCTTTTATAAAGAAAAAAAAAAAAATGTATTCTTCTCACTTATAAAAGAAAATATTTCAGCATTTACAAGTACTTGCCATATTCCAAATGAAAGGATTAATAGAGCATTAGTCTGGAAAGGTAGAAATTGAAAGGCATGTGAAATAGCTACCTGGTTATTGGTGAACACTCTAAAAATGTGCAGTTCTGCATTTGGAGCAAATCCCTGGCATTCTCTCATGCTGGCTATCACACCTGCTACAAAAGTCCCATGGCCTAAACCTATCACAGGGAGAAGCAAACAAAAGAACCAGTTAGAAGGTGAACCATTTAACTGACAAGGATTTGTACACTGCCTATACCAAATCATCAATCTAACAGACTTTACAAAAACCTACAAACACCAGGTTCAGTCCTAGTCTTTTTGAATCATATTTTTGCTACTGGGTTCATTGGGGCCAGAATATCCAGCACTGTGAAGCCAGACAACCAGCTGAAATTCTGAATGATACACTCTTCAGCCTATGCACTTGATTGCTACCAATGAAATCAAGAGCCACACAAAGTGATCAGGAAACAAAAATGTTATTTTGGACAACTCCAGTCACAAGGTCAATGTATTTTTATGTAGACTTCTTTCTTTGAAGATGTTTATCCTGACTCTGCAATAACCATATTTTGTAAGGATGAACAATGTCACAAGAAAACACATTTTTTTTCTCTGCTCAAAAAAAAAATAACTGAGGTTTTGCTTTACTGGACTGCTTGCATTATATTTCTGCACTTCAGCATTATATTTGCTGCCTATCCAGCAATCATTTGGGCACAGAACTAAAAGAACATTCTACCAAAAGCAGGGGCTGCCACATAAAGAAATACTACATGTGCTAGAACTACAGAGATGCACACAAGACTGAGCAAGATATTCATATACCTTGAACTCTGAAGGGATTAAATTGCCAACTGACTCACTGACCCAGACTGTATGAAGTTAATGATCTGTGAAAGCACAGGGTCAGGGCAAGTTAGGATCGACGTATGAGAAAGGAACACAAACATACTGCAGAAAGTAAAAAATTCTTTGGAATGTTGAAGGGCATGAGGCAGGACGGTGTTTGTTGATGAAAACTATAAAAACTTTACAGGAAGGTGCCAAAACTCTGATTAGTTTAGGACTGCATAGTAAAGAAGGCAAGTGCTCTCCCTCCTAAGTATGGAAAGATATATTCGCTGCGAGACGGCAGAATACAGAAAAGGGAATAGGAAAGAAACAGCTTTGTGGGGTTTGCTCTCACCTCCACCTACTCAGACAATGTATTTATGCATGAAAAAAATGTCTTCTTGCCCTGACATTTTTCAAGTGCTATGATGAAACACCCAAGTATGATTCAAAGGAGACTTATGAAAACACCTTCCTGGAACCTTAATACTCTTCGCTCAATTTCGTATGAGTACAAAGTGCGCAGGATGCTGCAAAATTAAGCTTAAAATCTCACGATAACAGTTTCAATAGATGTTGGACCACAGCAGCAACGGCAGTTTTACAATGAAAAGCAGAACACACCAGTGTCAGGACCAGTTGCACAACTGGGCTCAGTAACTCACCATCATCCAAGGTTCTCTCGTTAGTCCAGTTTGTTCTCTCCTTTACATTTTTGAAATGTGGATGTTTCTCACTCAGACCAGTGTCAAACACAGCTACTCTTACACCAGCACCTAGAACAGAAAAGCATCACGTTTTCTGATTCAGCTTCACAAAGTATCTACTCTATCAAGTCAAAGAGAACTTTTATGTTTAAAGTAGCATGCAATTTACATGCTCAGGGAGTTACAGATCTTAAAGAAAGCACATTGCAATTCAGAAATTCAACCACAGACCATAAATAGGACAAATTTCTCCTAAGTACAGTACACCCACGGAGAAGAACACTCCATAAATACACAATGCATCTTAAAACAAAGTATTTCCCAATCTCTACAGAACTGACACCAAATGGGAGATTAACACACAGGAGCCAATTAGCCTTTCCTTAACACTTCACTTGTTTTTCAAAGAAGGTAATTGTCCTAAGCCAAGAGAAAAAAGCAGACCTGTGTAACCCATCTGCCAGAGGACGTCTGCCTGCAAGGTCTGAGCAACTTGGCGAGGGATGGCTCTCAGCAAACGCCTGCTTGAGTGTCGACCTGTGGCGTGCCAGAAGCCAGAACCTAAAGAAAGACTTGCTCTTCTCAAGGGACGAGATGACTGCCATTTTTGAGTCCACCTGGTTTCATTGCAGTGTAACACTGGATCAGCTACGAAGAATGAGGATGAAGAAAATTAAAAATAGCGTGTGGAAAACCACAGAAGATTAGCTCTTTACACAAATATACACATTGTATTGTTATAACCAAAGTTTTAGACAAGTGAGTGTCCATTTTCTCTGCTCAAAATCAGCTTTATCTCCTAGGGATACAGTGGTCCATCGTCTCTGGTAAGTAACTGCTGCAAAATAAATGTTTCTATGTTGTAGATGGAATCATTGCCGCTCTTCAGCAAAGGGATGACAAAATCCTGGTTATTTTCTAGGCAGAATAGAATTCTGTAAACTGAAGAAAACCTGTAGGGCACTTGTCATCCGTGTAATGGGCTGAAACAGGGCTGAGAACTTTTCCAAAGCACATCTCATGCAACCACACAGGAAGTTACTTACACTCTGAGTATTTGAGCGATCGGAAGACCTTCCGCTGAGGTGTCACACGCTTGATGTTTGGATGATCTTCCAGTGTCAGTACTCCATCTTTCTGCTTCTCATTGATCTGAATAACTTCAAAATCACTAGGATAGTCGCTGGCTGGGTTGTTGCGAGGTACAATCCTCCAGTTCTCAATATCACTACTTTTTAGTGCACTTGAAATAAATTTACTTCTAGCTTTAGCTGTGAAGTATCCATTAAAAGCCACAATATACTCTGGAACAAGAGCACAACTTATCAGAACTGATGTTTACGCATTACTCATGCATTCACATTGCAGAGGTCTGATGTCTTTTTTGCTTTATCCAGAACAAATAATCACATTTTGAGGCAATTTTTCATTGCTATTTGAAATCTGCAATTTATTTCTGCACTACTTTTTTTTTTTTTTTTTTTTTTTTTGCATCAGGGAACCTGTAATATTTTAAATTGCTAAAACTGATAAAAACCTTTGAAAGGTAGAATTGTAAATATCACGGGAAGGTGAAACAATGATGGGGAGCAGGGGAGAGGGAACAGATTTACTGTTATATCCAGCAGTACAAACAACTGCCTGAATTGCAAAGTCAATATCCTTCTTGACATGTATAATTTAGAGACATCTGACTTTGATCTGGTGTTGAGTTTTAGTGCAAATTACTGACACCGAGTACGGCAAGTACAGAGAACAAAGCTGGTTCCAACAGTCCAGTCCTTGGCCTGGATTAGTGACTTGCGAGTGGCCTTCAGCCCCAGCACACACCCCCACGTTCACCACAGCAAGTCCTTGCCTAATTACACACAGAAATGTCCCTAGGGACATCCAGCCTGTAAGCACCCAGGCACAAGCACAGCTTCACTGCAGGAGTATTATGGGTAGCCACTGGGTCAAGGCGTCCTACTGCTGTCCTCTGCCATCTCAGCAGCGCTATCTGCCTCACTTTGCCTTTCCTCTGCTACTTCCACAATTACCTTTGATATTATTCCACGCATGTGTTATAATTTCCAAGCTTTTTCCTGAATAGACCCACTGAGGTTTCTTGCCTTCTCACCCCTTCAAGGGCCACTTGTGCTTACATTTCATAAAACAACCTCAACCTTACCAGCAGCTGGCTCAAAACAGCTACTAAACACACCAAAGTGACCAGACCTGCCCACTCGAGCCTTCACGCTCCATTTCACTTCTAACATCCCCTTTATCCCCCCCTCTTGTTCTTTGAATCCTGTCCCCAGTTAAACCAAGAACCTCTCAAAAAATCTGATTCCCTTTTTTGACTACAGAGCACTTAGCAGAGGAGGTGCTTCTACATTAACTCTCAGAGTTGCACAAACACCACAAATCAGTAACATACACTTAAACCTCGTGGGGAATTTTTTTTTTACTGCTCAATCCTTTATTACCATGCTCCACGACTGTTGAAGTGAATTCCACTTTCAAAGTAAGGCGAGAACATCCAGGACATATGTGAGCCTCATGAGAGGAATTTCCTAGTCTGGTACCGAAGTGTTTTTTGCCACAGAGTAAAATAACAACCAGAACAAACCAGATGTTTGCAAACTTCATGGTCATAGAAGAAAATGGTTTCATTCCAAAAATTCCATATATTCAAATCACAATTTTCTTCTTTAGAAACTAGTTCATTTTTGTTTCAGTAAACGTTGCTTTCACTGTGCTGATCGACTGGATATTCTTAAAGCTGTGTCTAAAATAAGTAGAGAATTCATGGTCTTTTGAGGCAAAGCCTTGTAAACAGGCTCATTTCTTTCTACGCTTCTTCTCCATTTTGTATTAGAGGATTCAGTCACTCGGGACGTGGTAGCTGAGTCCTGTACTCCATTTCTGATGGCAAAGTGAACTCCCCAGAAGAATTAGCAAAGCTGATCACAAGCCAACCTGTAAGGCAGGGCAATATAGAGAATAATTAGATTTGTGTTTGTGCAATTCTATAGCCTGAAAAATCACAAAAGATAGAAATCTTTGGCTGTTAGCATTTGAAATAATATGGAAGAAGTTTATGTTTCATTTAGTAGTTTTTCACGAACGCTCAAGTCTCGTCCTTGCTCGCCCAGAGCATTTTTGGAACACTCAGACATTAACCTGACAATAGAGCAGGCAACAGGGACACCCAAAACCTACGACTCTTTGTGCAATGGGATCAAAGGGAACAAAATGACACGCCGGGCCCATGGCAAGGATAAAGTAAATAAAAGAAAATAATAACATGATAAAAACCGCCCACAGACACTTAAAAAAAAAAAAAAAAAAGCATGGTGGTTTTTCTCCGGTCAGAAACATGACAAGCAGAAATTCTGCTGATGTATGTCATTTTACACAAGGGAACGGAGTTTTCACACTCTATGCCAAGGGCTGGTAAGGACAAGAAATTCTACAGGAAGCAGACCTGCATTCCCCGTGTTGAAAATCAGCATGCAAAACGGCTTACAGATTTTCCTGAGGTAGCATCTGAGTTACAACAGTATGGGTATCTGAGTAAATAGGGGCTGGGATTACAGATGTAATGATGTGAAGTTAAAGGAAAGTGTTGAAAATGCTTTTCACGTGGAGGGGAAGCTTCTTCCCTTTACATTCCAAAGTACAGGAAACATCTGAGGAAAACTGCAACTTAAATTCCAAATACTTAACCAGCAATTGATATAAGGCCACGAGGAGATGAGCGAACATCTTCCTCTGGTCTGTGACACCATGTGGAGAAGCAGAGCAGAGCTGTATGCTGCTGCAGCAACCAGGACTGAAAAGCAGGAGCTTTATTAAGGTACTCACGCTATTTAGTAGAGTGATGGGCTGGACTCAGAGCACAAGAACAGAATGAATCGAGTCTGCATGTCACTGCTGGTACTTTATTTTTTTTAAACTGTATTTAGCATTTTTGAGTATTCATTTGTAACAGGGATAGAATTCCCCTCAATTTCTAGCTCACAACACCACGACAGACTGTGAACTGCTTGTGATTACAGCTTCCTCTTCCTCCCTAAACCAGACATAGTTACAGTGCCTTGACTGCTGATCTTGGCCGAGCTCTGCCTACCTTATCACTTTGTTGGTTTATAACCCCAATAGCAATACAATTTTAAAAAAAATCAACTACACAAACGAGCAAACTAGACATTCTTGTGGCTGATAAAAATTGTATGCAAGCATGATACTGAAACACGACGGAAACCGAGAGCAAAGGAACAGCTGGCTCCCAGCTTTATTCTGTTCAGTAGCAGTTCAGTGAGGGGTGGGTAGGAACCAAAACCCGCCGACTGTCCACCCCTGGAGCAGCTACGCCT
>JANHFX010007793.1:24549-66140 GCA_027560015.1 Chloroceryle amazona | reverse complement strand
CAGTTTGAGTTTTGGCGCGGAGCCCACCCCCATCCCCTGTTACCTCCGCTCCCCAGGTTGCCTGAAGTTCTCCGGCGGCGCCCGGCAGGACGGGGAGCGCCGTAGCTCCGGCTCGCAGGGACCCTACAGTGGCTGCTGCAGCATGGGCTGGCTCAGGGGGATTGCCTTGCTTTCCTTGGGAGTATTACTAGCAGGAAGAGTGAACTGCCAGCATGTGAAGAATAATGTGCCAAGGCTCAAATTATCCTATAAAGGTAAGTCTGTTGTTCTCTCTTATTCTCGGTTTTCCTCAAAACCTCTCCTTGCCCTATCGCTGCCCCCTCTCCCCACCTTCCTCCCTGCTTTTCCATATCTTCCACAGGGGAAATTGGCATTAGGATAGATTTCTGAAAATAAATACTTAAAAAGCCACTCCGTGCTATCGTCGGTCGATACCACGCAGTTTAAACACAGACAAAGAAGAGTTAGTTGCATTTGCAGGCAGGGACTCCGGATCGTGATGATGATCCGTGGAAGAGTATTTTTCAGTGTTGTGCTGTTTCATCGGACTTTACTCTGAGACGTGTTTGGCCACCCAGATAATCTCTCCCGTGCTGGACATGCAGGGCAGCCACAATAGCAGACCTGTTTCAAACAGCATGAAATATATGATTTACATTTTTTTCTTTTTTTTTTTTTTTTTTTGGCACGAAGTGGTTAATTTTCAAGTCATGAATATTCAGTTTGTACAAATCTGACAATCAGATGCCTAACATAAGCAGTAGATGGTAGGTTTGCCAAGTAACTATAAACTGAAAGGAACAGATCAGTCCAGAAAAGGAGGAAAGGACTGTTACGCACTGGAAAATACTGCCTATGGATGTTTAATGCAGTGCAATTTGTTTGAATTGTGGTTGTTTTCGGTGCTGTCTCATGTATTTCATTAGAGATCACAGGGAAGGTGTAACTGAAGAAAGAGCTGTTAGATTACGTTTACGTTTGAAATTGTGTAATGCCACTCACACTGCAATTATCAGTAATTAACTTTTGTATAATACTGCCAGTATTAAAAGAGGACTCTGAAGTAGACAGAGTCTTTTCTTTATCAGCATAGTTCCTCTCTTAAGTACATTTTCAGAAGAATGCTCCAAATCTGGAGAATGTGCAACTGGGAAAGAAGTTTAAAATCTAAGACCTGCAGAGTATTATTTTTAAAAGGGAGATCCATACATCTATGTGTATACACATCTCTATCAGAAGAGATGCCTTCTCATAAATCTCAGATTATTGAAGGTTGTGAGAAGTAGCAGCAGCTATGGTTCTGAAAGAAGGGAGGTAAAGTCATGCACTGCTTCTACAGTGGAAAAAAAAAGGAGGACATGTATGTGCATGCCTGGTCATAGATGTCAATCTCAGTTTACAGTATGGTGTCAATACATCTTTTGCCAGTAGAAGTATGTTTTCCAATTTTTTTTAATCTTTCTTGTGCTGCAAATGAGAGGGGAAAAGTCCTCTCTGATAGAAATCAGACGTCATTTTCACACTCCAGATGAAAACTAAAAATTAAACACCTGCAAAACTTGGATGCACTGTATGCAATAAATGCATGTGCAGGGTTTTATTAAAGAACACATATATGCATATTTCTATGTGTTTAAACTTGAAAATATATGTATGAAAAGAACAGTTTAAGGTGATCAGAATCTGTTAACTTGGTTTTCATAAAAAAAGCTATTTCTATTAAAGACATAATTGATTATTGTGAATAATGGAGTCTGAAGAAAGCTTCTGTCATAACTACATCTTAAAAACCTTTTAATTGCTTCCAAACTTAGAATCATAGTGCAACTCAGATTGGTATATAGAAGCATAAGTGTTAAAAAAATACACTGTAAAGAGGTTTAATGGCTAATTAATTACTGTGGGCTTTTTTTGTACCCTCTTAAAGTTTATTGATGCCTCAAGCCTGCTACCCCAGCTCATACTGACTAAATTCACAGGAACTAATTCCGAAGGATGGCCAAATCTGATAGTGGTTTTGTTTTGTTTTTTTTTTTTTCTTTTTCACTTTTTTTGCCCCGTGCTACTGTATCCATATACAGTTTAGCAATGTTTTGCTACTCTGCTGATTTGTTGTTTTCTGGTTCTGCTCTTGCTGGGATAAGGGGTCTCATTTTCATTTTTTAAATACATCAGACACCAAACTTTAATACATGGTTAATCCTGTATGTGCAAAACAGGAAAATGAAAGGAACATTGGAACTGTTTTTATAATTGGTTGATCACTGTAAAAACAAAATGGGTTCAAATGATGAGCAACCGTATTTCCTATCTAGTAAAGGAAGTGAATGCATAGGTGACTCAAAGCAAGTTAAAGCCTGAAGACTTACAGGAATTCTCTCTGGCCTTTGATTCATATGTATACTTCATGACATATTTGACCTAAAACATGTGTAACCCTCAAAATCATATCAGACTACTCACATGCTTAATGATAAGTATAGGTGTAAATGCTTAGCCAGGTCAAGAGGAGTGTGTTGCCTGTGCTCTGGCTTTGGTCCCGAAGTATGGGGATATCATTATTTGTCAGGAAAAACTAAGGTGAGCCTTATCAGCTGGTGCTTTTTCAGACAAATCTTACTTCCAGCACAGTATTTTATGCACAGATTAATGTTAACGCCTTGCATAGGAACAGCATTAAGAGCTGTAGGTATTGAAAATATGTCCATCAGGCACTGACTGACTACCTTACATGCTAGTAGGTATCTCTCAGGGTATACCTCAGATACATGACTATGTGTTATTACACAATTCATCTCTATTGAAACTGCCATCAATTAGGAAAAGAAGCTACCCAGTTACTTACCCATTCTGCCTCTCAGTAAAGAGTTGTGGTTGAGTAAAATAAACTTAGCATCTCAAAGAAAAAAAAATCCACGAGATAAGAAGTGACCCAAGTGGTTTCTCTTTTCTCTGGCTGCCACTGTGATTTCTTTTAACATGCATGCTTGTATTTTACCTAAACAAATATCTTGGAGCTAATTCTTAGTGCTTTATTTCAAAAAAAAAGCAAGGATGTATTTTAACTTTTTGTTTTTCTCAACTAATTAGATGTCAAACATGGTTAAAAAGTTCAGACATTTGCTTTAAAAATTAGCAAAATGAGTCATGAAGGGTTAAATCCCTGCCAACCTTGATTTCCTATGGTCACTTGTTTTCAAAGGTCCAACATTAGCTCTGCCATTTCCCAGGTTGCTGGACAGAAGTTTCAGTGAATTCCTATTATTGCTTCCTCTTAACTTCTTGTCACTCAGTCTTGCAGAAGATTAGAAGCATCCTATGGGGCATGTTACGGATAGGAAGAGGAAAAGAAAATGCCTACATTAAGGCCACATCTGTCGTCTGAAAGGGTTCTTTCTGTTTATTGTAAAACAGAGTTCTGGTTATTTGGTTTATATCACCTTGATTTTGGTGGCATATTAAAGGAAGGAAATTTGAGGAGAGCACAAGGGAAGTCCTTGTCCAGCTGAAAATTGTGGTGAAACTCCTGTTTGGTAGCATCAGCTCTGCATGTCTTAAAGTTTCCAAGCATTTTTGTCTCAGTGCATGGATTGGAAAGGATTTGCACAGATGATATTTATCTCCTTATTTTAGTCAAAGGGAATTAATATGATTAAAGACCTGAGCCAAAGTTCAATGAAGTCAGAAAGTGCTGGATCATAGCCTAAATGTGGTAAAACCAGCTATAAAACTAAAACCTCAGATGAACACTTCAACCTCTGAGCTCCTCTTTTTGTGCCCTTTAAAGATTTTGTGTCCTTATAGTAATGAGAAATGTCATTGTTGATATGGCAAAAGTAAAGGAATCTTTACTTAAAGCATGTAGTTGTGTTTTTTTTGGTTTGGTTTGTTTTGGTTTTGGTTGTTTTTGGTTTTTTTTGGTGGGTTTTGTTGCATTTTCTTTTTAATCTCTGGCTTCAATTTTGATGTCAGTTGTGAGTCTTTATATTTTATTACTAGGTCACAGATTCTGGTCAGGAAACTTCTATTGAGCACAGAGTTCTCAGAAAGATGATGATTGAGTTGAGTGTCCAAAGTTTAAAACAATAAATATAGTCTTAACTCCAGATGGATTTCTTGTATCACTTATTGTTTCCTATTTTCTTTTGTTGTCCTCTGTATGGGGAGGTAACGGTACAAAGATGGAACTAGCTACAGTAACCTTTAAATATAAACATATAAGCCCAAAGAAAAAGTGACTTTCCATCAACGATTCCTTGATTTACAGATTTTTCCTAAGGCAAACTTAATGAGTAAATCTTGTGAACCCAGCTTTTTCAAATCCATCTGTTGTGTCCTGTTTGTCTATTGAAAATTACTAAATGCTGTAAGTATGTTTTGTAAGAGTACATGTGTGGTTCTCCTTTGTTATTGTTGCTCAATTGGATACATATTACTTGAGAATAAGTAACTGGAAAAGCATTGCACACAGATTTAGCTCTATTACTCCCTTGGCTCCAATTCAAGCCATATTAAGAAATGAGTGTCGTGTTTAAAGTTGCAGTGATAGTGAGAACTACTCCATCCTTGATGTGCAGTTGATTTACAATTTTATAGGATGGATTTTTATACATATGAAATCATGGCCCTAATGAAAGCAATGGCAAAACTTCTGTCCATATCAATCTGTCCAACATGCTGTGACGAGGGAGGAATGACACTGCACTGAATTACCTGTATGTACACTAGTGTAAATATGATACCTGGTTTGTAGTTTGTTGACCCAGTCTGGTTGTAGTTGATGACCTGCCAGTGGTTTTGATTGTGGTTTTTCCTTTCCATCAAACTCTATAACTCACAATTCAATACCTCTGCAAATATTGGGAAAGCAGGATAAAGAGGGAGAAGGAAATGGGGAGAGTAATATTAACAAGGGAGCCTGTCTCTCTTTAGTTGGGACCAGCATTAGAGTTAGTCTCAGATTTCAAGGTATTTGCTTAAAAAAATATGTAATAGTACTGTCTTAGGAAAAAGCCTCTGTAATATTTCTGAAAAGGAGGAAAGGGCAACCCAGACACAGGAAGAAGTCTTTGAAAAGAAAGCGAACTGGTGACTGTTTGTAACACTCCAGCTTCCACCCTTCCTGGCATCATTTCTGCACAGCTCCAACACTCTTGGACCTCACTTTTCAGTCAGTGAAGGAAGCAGGAGATAGTGAAGTAGTCAGATAAAGCCACAGCCTCTTCAGCCTTCAGAAAAGATCTGTATGTTGGTCTTTCTAATACTGGTTGCATCGGGTCTCATGAGACCTGAGAACTGTCCAGGGAGACAGTAGGACTATCCTGCCTGCCTCTGTCATGCCCCTCAGGGTGACAGGGGGGAGAAGCTGATGAAGAAATTGCCTAGCTTCAGATCTTGACTATATAGGGGAATTCTCAGCTTGCTAATTAGGGCCTGAGACAGGCAATGTAATTGGAACAAGGAGTGTCAAAGCCTAGCTCAACATTTTAATTTTGTGTTTCCAACTT
Source organism: Chloroceryle amazona (assembly GCA_027560015.1). Lineage (NCBI taxonomy): Eukaryota > Metazoa > Chordata > Aves > Coraciiformes > Cerylidae > Chloroceryle > Chloroceryle amazona. Next base: position 60,633 of record JANHFX010007793.1, on the reverse strand, counting down.
TCCATTTAATTCCGTTGGAAAAAGTGGTTTCTGAATTACACAGCCTCCCTTTTCTGAGAAGCTAGAGTTCTCTCTAATTACTTGTTCTGTATGGTTTGCAAATGACTGAATTACTCATGGAAGGTGCTGTATTGACATCTGTGGAAACTATACTCTTTTGCTGTGAATGATGAGTGCAGCGCTTACTTTTACTGTTTGGTACAGCATCTTTAAAACTCTGACCTAGTAAGGAATTTAAACATCCATATTTTCACTGAGCTCGATGGATCTGCTGATAGGTAAAATCTGCCTAAAAATTTACTTCTGTGCTTGAAGCTTTTTGATCAGGTTTGAAGTACATATCTGTTTGCTTAGGGTTTATTCAGGTGTGGTATATTTCCACAAGGTTTAGCAAAACAGTCTTTTAAATAAACCCAGTCTTTGCAGGTTGCCACAATGTACATGGGTTATTTATGATAATCTCTCCTGTGTATGCCTCTGTATGTACAGAAAGCATTTACTTAGAGTTCCATCTGAGAAGAAACCGCTAAATGATTTGTATTTTTAACTCATCCTTTTTGCTTGGAAGTGTTTTTCAGTATTTATTTAATGCATTGTTGTACTCCGATCTTTTTAATATGGTTTTGGTTTGCCTCATCACTGATTCTGCATATGTCCTGTAATGCCCAAAGCTCCTATTAGAGAGACATCTCATTTATTTACTTCTTCTGGCCCACAAGCTCTTTTTCTCACGTATATACCTAGAATATTGCAATGGAAGCACAAGCAATACAAAGTTACTTCAGTATTTTGAACATTTTCAGCTGGAGCCTGACTTTATGCTAGTTCAGTGTGAAGCAAAATCACATCTTCACCTGAGGCAGTGTGTAAGTGACTGAGAAGAACAAATCCTTCTAAGTGGTGTCAACGGTTGTGATGTTTTCCAGTTGTTTGAAAGATAAAAAGGGTAAAATTGTCTTCAGGCTCCCACATGCTTATTTTTAAGCATACGTGTGGGGTGGACCCTAGCAGTAATATGTCAAAATTTTAAATTGAAGTTCTGCAGCTTGTTCTAATGCTCTTGTTAATTAAGGTTACATGTAAAAGTTGCTGCTGGTGTTGTACTGGTGCTGGTGGGCGATTCAGCGAATTCCTTCCCTTGCAGGATTAAAGCTCCCTTCAGGAATGTCTGCAAGTTCATGGTCCTCCCACATACAGCCTCCATATAGGTTAGCTGCTCTCTTCCCGTAACAGCTGTGGATGGTGAGAATAACAGCGAGGATAGTACATTTACTCGACTTTCTCTATTTTTTTTCCAAGTGGGATAGTGCCCCAATGTACAAGAGAGAAAAGGATGGCCACAGCTGTTGAGAGCATCAGAAATCTTAACAGCGCTGTAGCCTTTCTCCTGCACCACAGGAGGTTCTCTGTGGTGTCTTTCTCTTTTTTTTTTGACTGACATAGTCAGCCACATTAGGCTCTTTTCACTGTCACTGGAAGGAGAGGTACCTCCAGAGAGCTAATCTTGGGATAGGCAGGCTGAATGAGAATTTAAGGGTGCTCATCTTTTTTCAGTGACTGTAAAAGGAATTAAGCTCCTTGTTCATTCATTTAGTTTCTTTCTGGGAAGATGTCAAAAGAAGGTACCAGTTAAGTGCTATGGAATAATCTAGGCTGTATTCTGATCCAAAGCATCCTAATTTAACAACTCTCTGCTTAAATCTGTAAAGTTGCATAAAAATCCAACTGCTTAAATTTATGTATGCCCTCAGTATTTTTGATCTCGAGGGCACCTGTGACTCTAAGTTAAATTTGTATCAAACTTTCCTTTATAGCAAAAAATACACAGTACTACTATATTCTTCATATTCTTAAAACAGTTACCTAATTTGCATCTCACATTTCCCATGTCTCTCCTTCTTAATAAGCTCATCCCAAATCCAGTGACACATTCTGGAAGTGACTGTCCAGGGCTGCAGAGCTTTACTAACTGAATAATTTAATCATTCAGAGCTTTCAGTAAGCTTTCCTCTGACCAATTCTGTCAATTCCTAATATTTTTTCACTTTAAAAGAAAAGGGTATTTGAGACTCAGTTTCATATAGCATAGTTTGCAAATAAAAATCCGTATGTCTATGTGCAACTCAGAGGACAGGTGCCTCAACCCTGCTTCTCCTCTTTTTCAGCTGACCTATTTTAATAGTGAGAGAAGGATGAAAGCAGATTTAGGATCATTTCTCAAAATTCTGAATAGACTTTCAGTTCAGGGGATTCTTTTCTTACATTAGGGATTACAGGTTCCCTTGAGCTAGACACATCTACAGCAGTCCCTGAAAAGTGTGAGCACTAGTCTACTTTGTGTCACTTCCAGTTTTCATCCTTTTCTGTTCGATAGCTGAATCCAGTAAAGCCAGAATTTTTTGTCATTCTTCTCCTGTGTTAAAGTTGTTTGACATTTGTTGGGCTGCCTGCTTATCTCTCCAGCTGGATGTTGCAGAAACTTTAGAAGTGAGCAGTCAAATAAAATTCTCATCTCTTATAAATATTTTTGTGGAAAGTTGGATTTTGTGGGGAACAATCTGAGGAATGAAGTATTTATTTGCTTTCATCTAAGTTAAGGAGGGAGGAAAAAGAAAGCTCTCATTTACTCTTTACTCTAATGAAGCAAAGCTCATGTTGGTTCTGACAGCCCCTCTTGGCTCCTTTTGAAATTCCAGCCTTGTGTGAGAAAAGGACACAAAAAAGCTCTGTGAGATAATTTAAAGGATTTAGAACTGCCTTTCAAGGGGGAGGGGTTGGTGGCCTTTTCTAGAGGCAACAGACGATAAATACAACTCATAAGCATCCAAAAGAGCTGCAGAGAGTGCAGGATACAGCTTTCATCACCAGCTGACACTGGAATAGCAATAGCTATCCTTGCTAGACAAGGATCCCATGCCTGGACAAGGCATAGAGTGACATTTATTAAGACTTAGTGGAGATTTCAGGGTATTAATATTATTTACACTTCCTTCATGCATTTCCCAGTGCAGCTTTACTAGTTTTGCATGAATGTATAGACTGAAATGGTTCTGACTCCTGATGAAGCGCTTTTCTGCAAAACACAACAGGGGTCATATGAGTTATTGTGAGTGTTGCACTGTAGTATCTGTAGGCCAGCTTGGTCTCATCTCCATCACTCTTGGTCCTGTGCAAGGTCTCCATTCTGCTAGGCCCATGTAGTAAATGCCAGTTCCTGTTGAGTGATAGAAGGGACAGGACAAATGATGTCCGGGGAGCTAAGGAAGAAAACTTCATTTTCCAGATTGCTTTTTTTATCATGTTCCCTTCTGCTACAGCAGATGAATGGCTGTATCAAAGCTTCTTGCTTTGATGCCTTGCAGACAACAATATAAATGCATTCCTGAGCTGCCTGCAAATTGCATAGTTAAGAAATAACTTTATTTCTAAATTGCTGCTCTTCCAAGATGTATCAAAGTCCACCCACCAAGACCAAGTGTGTATTCAGATGTACAGGAGGGTATGGTAACATTTTCACAGAGATCTAGTTGTCACTCCTCTGAAATCTCCTAAACATTAGTGAGGCAGTATTTGCAGGATGTTGGCTGTGCGGTCATCAGTATGGCAAATCTCCATCCATATTGCTCTTCTAAATAGGTATCCTCAGCTGTTTGTACTCTAGCCATAAAAACTGACCTCCAACAAACAACCAAACAAGATTTCATCTCAAGTGAAAAGATTTAGGAATTTGTTAAATTTGAAAGAAAATTCCTCATAGCTCTTTTTAAAGAAGTGTTATGAAATGAAGCAACAATAATAATAATAATATATGTTAAAAATTTATTTTTTCTTTGCAGCCTGAAGTATTGACATTAAGATTAATATAATCTGATAATTCTACTTTTTTCAGATTTTGTTTCCTATCTGTGATAGAACTGTAATCTACTGGGTATTCTACTTCCTTTTACAATTTCATGTCTTTCATCATTCTTTTAACTCCCACTGGAGCTCACACTCTTTACTGGACAACAGTCACACAAATTAGGAAAGTTTTGTTATCCTCACTTAAAAATGGAGGTTAACAGAGAGCCAGTACCACAGCTGATGATACACAGGAAGTCTGTACTGTAATGGGAATCAAAATAGTACCATAAATGTGAAATCCTATTAATTATTTGGCACTTCTGTGTCAGCTTCTTCACCTGTAAAGTGGTATTAAGTGATCCCATGAGGAACTGCTTGAGGTCAGAGACTTGCCGTGCTTATTCAGAGCTGTATGCTACACTCAGAATAATCCCATTAATGCGTATATTCGAAGTTCAGGCAGAACTTATTTTTGATGAGCATATAAAGGCCTTACAGGTATTTTAAAGTGATTATAATAATTATATTCACAGCTCTGTATGCCTGTGACATGAAACACATGCCTATTATCCAGAAAGCATATCTAATTTAATTCAATTTGGATATTCCAGATGGTTCAATAGAGGAACCTTTCACAATGTTTTTTTTTTTTTAGTATCCACCTCTATTTCACACTAAATATGCTGTAAAGGTGATTACAGATTACTCTGTAGAGGAAGAGCCTTTGTGTTTAGTCTTTGCAATACTGTCTGCCAAAGGTATGTAAATGCTTGCAAGATTCTGGCCTGTTTCTCTGAGTTCATTCTAGGCCTTTTTTCCTAATCATAATTAAAAAATGTAAAATTTTGTTTAATTGTTTTTTGCTTATTAGACAAAACCTTTGGGGCACTTTCTCCCCTTTTCACTCTGTCTGATCATACCTTACCAGGTATTTAAAACATGGTATTTAAAACTCCTCTGTATGTGGTTTCCTTCCCAACAGATTCTGGACACAAAACTTCTTTTATTCTGTTAGCCCTTTTTCTGCATTTCTATATCCAAAATGCTTACCAGCCTTCTCCAAGATGAGGGCAGCCTTAGTCACTTTTGTAAATATTCAGTAATAAGTTCAGTCAGTTATAATTGCCTATCATTTGTGACTCACTCACTGGAAAACTGTTGCTTGACAGCCCTAGTTCAAACCTAATAATGAGGATTAACTGCTATAATAAATTCAGAAGTAGAATTCTGCATGTGTCTAAGACTCACATCCTCATTCCTAAAATAAGTAAGAAAGCACCTGTTCTCTTTATCAGCCTGGCCTATTTGAAAATAAAATTGATTGTTCATATATTCCACATACCTTAAAGGTAGCATTTAAATATTACCTTCGGTGAATTAACTCAAGGAATTTTTTTTCTTTGCTTTTATACTTCCTCATGCCACTTACATGATGTAATGGTTGTTTTGAATAACATTCTTTTTCCACAATGAAGTACCAGTTTTTGTGACATTAATTAAGAAATACAGAGCAAATAAAAGGTTTTTATGATGTTGGTGTACCTTTGAACTTGAGGCAGAAGTTTGAAGTTTGACTTTAGTTAGACAGACCAGCAGAGACCAACATAAAAGGTACTGTTTACTGGAGTAAAGAAAATTTTTCATTTGTCTTCAAAGAGAGAAGCATCAAGTCTTATGTGTATTTTTATTCTATATTAGCAGCTTTAAGCTATCATCAATTATTCTAGTGTAAATCAAGTGTAACTTCATTAGATGACTGTGACTGCAGTGATGCATGTTTAGACCACTGCTACTGCTAATTGACATTGCACTAAAGGGACTCATGACAAGACCGAGCAATGCAATGTCTAGTTTTTGAACACAATTTCCATATCTGAGACCATAAACAGCCTTTCTAAGGTAATTTCTCATAACTGCCACTCTTAAAACCTTTTCCTATCAGCATGCAGGAATATGACAAATGCTGAATTTTGTTTCACTGTAGGTTGACCTCCATTACTATGCATAGAAACTATTTTACCTTATGCCAGACATATGGAAGTGATCAGTATATGTAAATTACATGAGGAGAGGTGAAATACAGCTTTTTAGACTAGGAAATGTGCACTTGTTTCTGGTTATGAGACACTGAAACCACACCAGGAAAGGAGACTTTATGTCTTAAGTATTCCTTTAAAATAGTAACTGGTGAGTGGGTAGTTTTGCAATGATTTTTGATAATCACCACAAAAGTACAATATTTTCCTGAGCTGAACCACCTTATCAAGTCTCTGGGACACCAGCATTTAAGAGGGAATTGCTTGCATGTGTGGGGCCAGACCATGAACCTATTCTATGCAGAGGTGAACTGTTCTGAGACCCAGTTATGAGTGAGTACAAACTATGGGCAAGTGCTCAGTAGTACAAGTGAAGTTTCCTCAAGCATGGGGTTTAAAAGGCAGGGCCAGCTTAAGTGTCTGCTATTCATTTTCCTCCCCTGATGTCATGGTGTGCCCACGGTGCAAAGACTAAACATACTCTAAAAATCAAGGGGTTTGAGGGGCTGAGTTATTTTTTTGGGTTATGAGTGACCAAGGGAAGAAAAAGAAAGAGCTTAAGTCAGCTCTGTCTTTCAAATAGTTCATAAAACTATTCTTCTGTAGCTGGTGTTGAAGAAATCAATACTTATTTTGTGACCAAAATGTATTCACTGTGCTCCCAGAATTTTCCATTCCAAGAAAGCTAGATTTTTATTTTATTTTATTTATTCACATTCAGTATTGCAGAGTAAGAAACTAATCTAGAGTCTGGCAGGGCTTTATTCTAAGGCATTGTCAAATCTTTCCATCTGAATTGAAAAATGGACAGATCACTGGGTTTCATAAATGTGTAGAGAAGCTGTCAAAGATCCTATTTGCATGTGAATGGTCAGCTGAGGTAGGAAGGGAGATATGTAAATAATTCTCTAGCTAGCTCCTGGCAAAGATCATTGCATTTCAAAGTGCTGTGAAAAACAGCACCATAAAACTTTAACCTATTCACAGGTATGGAAACTCCCATGCCTTAAATAGATCTGCTGTAATAATGACCACCTGGGGAAAAATGAATCTTAAAAAGCAATATCAGGTCTCCGACTACTATACATTTTCTACTTCTTTTAATATTTTGAAAAAGATAAGCTAAAAAGCCACCCTTCCCTTACTTCCTGAAGTGTAAAAAAAAAAAAAGAAAGGCAGAAAAGAAGATAAAAAAAAAAGCACAGGATCTAAGCAGTAAGCAGATGTAGACCTTCATTGAAGGTCTGGCAGACAAGTGCGATAGGAATGGAAGAAATGTAAAGGATTTGAGTGTTATTCTGAATTATATCATACCTGACACAGAAGGCACCCAAAATAATCATTACTTTAATCTTCTTTGCAAACTACTCAGCATTTTACTGTTCTGTGTTGCTGTTGTACTTCACTACATGCTCAACTGGGTAGAATAGGAGAATGTTTTAGTTTAAAACTGAATGCGTCCTTCAAAAGATACGGTTCTTCATGCTTCCAAAAGGGCAAAACAGTGAAAGTAAACAGAAAAATCAGGAACACAGAGTAAAATAAAGTCTTAATAGGCTCTGAGCCAGAAAATTTCCTACATGTTTTATTGTGCCTCATGTCTCTTAGATAGAATTGGCATGTGCATATATGGAGAGAGAAAGATTTACTAAGCCATTTATGCCTGAAACAGCTCCAAAACCAGTGATTAGGCAGGCAGAAGGACTAGAAAATATTTCCAAAGTAAAGTTCACCTTCAAAGGTGATGTGGATTATGTACCTAATGCTTAATCATGTGATAACATGGGGCTGTTGCTGTAGTTTACCAATATACTTTCCTCCAGTATTGTTTTGTAGTTTTCATCTGCTTACCTTGAAATACCATTATGTATTTCATTCAAGCTCCGTAATTCAGAATGTAATCATTTACAGCGCACATTTTCTCTCTCAAAAAGCTTCTGTGCAGTAATTTGGTCTTGTTACATTGTACTGAAAAGGAATCACACAAAGTTAAGTGCAGTTTCATTCACTGAATTTATAAGGACAATTATTCAAAGGAGATTCTGGGATTTGCTCAATCACACTAATATTCCTGTAATGAAATGTGATTGTCTTAGTATTTACCAGGAGATTAAAAATAAAAAAAGGACCCATTTTACAAACTCCTGCTCACATGAGTAGTCCCATTGATTTCAATGAACATGGCACTCACGGAGTGAAGTGTCTTTTTGGGAGGTTATACAAGTTCTTCTTCACTTACAAAATAATAAACCAAGAAAACCAAGCAATTGTAAGAATTGTAAGAATCAGTTGAAATTTGTGAGCTCTGCCCAGTTTGTGGGAAGAAGTGAGCCAAAAACTCTTCAAAATATTTCTCTACTCCAAATAAAAGTTTTCATTCAGTATCTATCCCTCTTGATACTGCATATTCCATGGCTCCACTGTGCTCTACCACAAGAAGAGCATTCATTGCCTTGCTGTGGTTCTTTACATCCTCATGTTCAGTAGGATACAACACCAACTGAGGTGACTATGAAAAGACCCTCAGTCTGGTGGACCTTTGATTCCTTTTGAGTATCATTATAAAATTTGTAAATGTCCAAGGAAGTTTAAACTGAGTTTTTTTCAGCAAAGGAATGTCATTATCTTATCCAGTTCCTCTCCCATTTTCCCTGTTAATGCATCTTCCCTTTAAAACCTTCTGTGCAGAAGGCCATCAGTGTAACACAGTGCACACATTAGACACAAGCCAGCCTTGAAGCAACTTAACTGATTGAAGCACAGTAACTTTAGATAAGTAATACTTCAATGTTGGAGTAGAGTTTCTACAGTTCAGTTGCTCTGTTTCAATAATGCTCTGTTTCTCTCTCTGGAGACTTTCAAAATCCAACTGGATGCATTCCTGTGTGGCCAGCCCTAGGTGATCCTGCTTTGGCAGAGGTGGTTGGACAGGATGATCTTTAGAAGTCCCTTCCAACCCCTAACATTCTATGATTCTATGAATAACCATTCCCATATCTATCAATAAAAGGCACAGCTTTGTGTGGAAACTTTTATTCCTTACAAGTTTATTACTTATTTACTGTAGCGATGGCTCCAGGCACTTTGAGTGAAAGTTGCTACTGCCTGATTCTTATTTGAGTTATTGGAGAGGGCCCAGGAGATCTCCTGACAGTGGGAGACTCCAGAGCTGCTTTCCTACAACTCCAAATATCTGCTAAGATTTGCAGGAGAGCAAGGAAACCCTGCTCCTTTTCAAACATTGGTTTGACAAAGTGGGACAGCGAGCACTGGGCCATGTGCTCCTTTGCCCCAGACATCTTGTCAATGGGCTCTTAGTGCTCTTTGCAAAACAGCAAGAGGAATCTCAAATTGCAACCACTCAGATGTAGCCACTTGTGCAGACTCTTCTGTTATCCTGAAATTTATTGTGGCTTGTGTCACATGTTAAGAAAATGCACAGTGTCACAGATGCAGTAGAGGTTGGTGTGGCAATAAAATTTCTCACTTTTTGTGATAGGTATACATTTAAAGAAGGATGCAAAAAGAATGTTTTCTATTAAAAAATGGAGTAGAAACCATTTGTGGCATAAAATCCAATAGGAAACACATCTGCACTACTTCTGAATTCTGCTGCAGTTGGCTGTGAAGTCCTTCAGTAAGCTGTAAGGGGCATCAATTTAATTAATTGGAGCTGCTACTTAAACTATGTTATCAATCACAGAACGACCCACAGAGTAACTTATGAGTAAACAAGTCTATGATATGTTGGAACAGAGGCATCCTAACACTTCTTCAGTGCTGGCCAAGGATGTTGTTGAAAGGTAGAAATTGCATTACATTTTAACATATGTACAACAGATTCATATATAAAGAAGGCCACTTGCTGTAAGAAAGTCTCTGATCTGGTTCAGTTGGTAACTAAAGGTAGTTATATGATGTAGATATCATACAACTATACAAAATTGCCAGCCAGTGGCATGCTACATGGAGTTGGAAATGCAACACAAGAAACTCCTTGCTCTGCTTTGTCCTACTGAAACCAGAAGCTCTCTCCCATCTCGCTACTCTCCTGAAGGGATTTTTTGAGTCAGGGTAAGATCAGCCTATCCCTTTATGAATCTAAGCTGAGGGAAGAAACTTCCCAAACTCTCTGAATTCTGAAAGTATCCTTAGGTGCATGCATGCATTTACCTACATAATGTATACAAACATGAAAATATTTACACACCCATACTTGGACCAGATCCATAAACACTGCAAAATTACACCACACCCTACTCTAATTTTAGCTGTTCCCCAATGTAAATGTCTAATTCAAAATCAAGCTTCAAACTAATGAATGATGTGTTTTGTGTTTCAGTGGGTATAAACGTTTGTGTTGCACAGTGGATGATTTAAGCATGAAAGGTCTTGCATTCCTAAATCTGTAACAGAACGTGGGCGGGAGGTGGATCTTTTCTCCTTTGCTCACAGCAGGAAACAATGAATGAATATTTGTCATGATGTTTCATCAAGTCAGTGTTAACATTAATTGAAGATACATTTGTACGTTGTAGAGAGAATGACAATTTATCTACAGTAAAAATTTCTGAAAACCAGGACATTGGCTTTTAATATTTGTACAGGGTGTTAGCAGTGTTGATACTGAAACTACCCAAACATGAGCCTTCTGCTGTAGTCAGTTAATTAGGCCAGGTATGGGGGAGATCAGATGCTATTTATAAAACCTCCCACAAATCAATAAAAACAAAACAAAACAAAACAAAACCCCAAACAATGAAACAAACAAACCCAAACCAACCAACCAACCAAAAAAGCCCAAACAAAAAAATCCCAAATCAAAACCAGAACAAAACAAAAAAAGACACGCACACAAAAAAAAACAAGCACAATTTTCTTCAGCTTTGACAAAAGGTCTGTCAGGATCTATGTCCTATGATCTGTCGTCCTGGTTTTCCTTAGTTATCCATGGCTGGTTATCAGTGGTCACTACATTAGACTGGCTTTTGGTCTGTCGGGATATTGCTGTTACTGTGTTCCCATCTCAAAGATCAGCCTGGAGATTTCTCCATCAGTGTCAGGATTTGTGCTCATTCCTGCCCCCCCAAGAACAAGATAATCCCCATGTATACTTGCTAAGGAACAGTTAAAGAAATAAGAAATAGAGAAGAAGAATTGAGGGAATAAAGGGTTGGGGCTTTTAGTAGTGTTTCTTGTCTTAAACTGGAAATGGAATTTTATCCTTACATGCATTAAAAAAAAACCCAACAAACAGTGCAAAACAAAACAAAAAATCCCCAACAACAAAAAGCCCAAACAGAGCTATTTCTAATAAAAACATTACTCATGTTAGTATCACAGCCCTGACCTTGCATTTATTGGCATAAATGCAAACTTAGAGAGCTGTATGGATATTTGCCATATGCAAATCCATCTATCCATAAATCAGTGTACAGACTGGAGACTGCACAGCTGAAGTGACTGTAATGGTAAATGAAACCTTTCACCACTAGGTCAAATGCAGTTCAGCATATGTAGTAAATGAAAAAGCACTATCATACAGGAATTGAGCTTGGCATGTGTGAAACAAGTGACTGACCAGTTCGCACTGTTCACCACCATGGTTGCCACCCCAAGCTGAGCTGGCAAATAAGTCAGATCTGAGTAGTGATGACAAAACATTGAAGCAACCTGGCTGATGACCATTCTCTGTAAGTCATGAATAAATGCAGAATTGCCTTATGGGACTGTCTGGTAGTGTATTACAAAGATTAGGCAGGCTTTTTCCATCAAAATGAATTGTCAATGTAAAAGGAAGTTTCCATTTAATCAAATTTTTCCACCATTTCTATCCAAATGAAAAGATTATTTTGGATCGTTTTGCTGATCGTATTATTGTATGTATCTGACTTTAACCTCTGTGAGTTCAGGGTAACAGCAAGGTTTCTAAGAGCTTCGTGTGGTTTTACTGTTTTCTTATGCATTCTTTCCTGTACAGGACCATAACTCCCATTAAACTCTTTGAGAGTACTTCAGCAATCAGCAGAAAGCTAATATGATAACAGAACACACAGCCTGGTCTCAAATCCTGGGGAACAGGTCCAAATTAGGGATGACGCACGTTTATCCTTTGTGTAAGATGCAGTTCAGTGTCGAAGGATACCATGTAAGGCAGGGCACACTCAAGCATTTCCAGGTTTCTCAGTTTGGGAATATGATTTGGCCATGTCTGGTCTGTGGAGTATATAGACTGCTTTTCTCCATTAAAGCTGGTCTGTGGAGTATATAGACTGCTTTTCTCCATTAAAGCTGGACACCCAAACCAGAACAGATATAGATAAAATGATCAAAAGCAAAATTAATACATTCCTGGATTTAATTTTCTTTCTAAGTTGCCACTCTACAAAAAGTTCCACATTTTGACTGTCTTAATTTGAAAACAGATGTTGGAATATTGTAATTTCCCTTGAGACAAAAAAAAATCCTTACTTTTCTCGACTTTACTTGTTCCAGCTATGAAACTGTGTTGTCCCAGAAAAGCAGTGCTTCTGAAAGCTCCTTTGTGAGTTGTGAAGCTCCAAACCATCTTGAAACATACAGCTATGTATAGTGTAAAAATATAGTCCTCAACATCAGCAAAAACAGCACTAAAAATTGGTTTCTGATTCATTAATATGATTTAATACATTATTTTTTAAAAAAGGTATTGTTATTGGTTGTAGCTTGCTTAACAGAACTTTTGCTCTACTTTTAAAGAGCAAGCTTTTAAGCTACTGATAAGTTGAGATGTCTGTTTGCCTTCATGTTTCAAGGATGTTAATGATGTCAGGAATATTGGTCTTGTGGCTAAAGCACTGAATTGATAGATGATCTTCAATTCCAGGATCCTACACAAACTTTCTGTGTGACGTCAGATGATATCTCTGTGGCTCAGTTTACAATCTGTAATTACTTTTTGTTCCGAGTTGTTTTATTTTCCATTGACATTGCATGTTTTTTGAAGACAAGGACTATGTTTTTGCACAATGAGATTCTATCTGGAATTTTCAGAACAAACAGTACAACTGATAAATAGCAGAAGTGTTCAAGTTCAAGGCTGACATCAGAATACCAAGAAGAAAGCCTTTCTCTTGCTTTCTGGTAAGAAAGAAAGAAAAAATAATAAATAATTTTTGAACAATTCCAGCCTAATTTCACAAACTCAATAAATTTAGTCAGTTGAAAGATATCTCTCTGACTGTTGCAATTGGTTTTAAAAATCTATTCCTTATAAAGGGAGGAAAAAAAGGAGTTATAGTTGAAAAGGTCACTTTGATAATTTCCTTTTCACCTTGAAGATTTTTTAAGTGATTATTCCACCACATATGAAATTCAAAAGCTGACAATTTTTGCTTCCAAAAGTTCTCCTTCACGTGGCATCTTCATGTTATGCAGTTCTCTAGATATAAAGGCTGCAAAATTATTCAAGTTTGTTACATACATTCATTTCAATATGAGAAGACATGTCTCACATTGGTGTTGAGAAGAATCAGTTTCATTTTCATTCTGATTGGTTCTGAAACTCTTTGTGCATTCTCCTAATTTTCTTTTTTTTTCCCCTTAGTTTTTAATCTGTGGTTTCAGGTGTAGTTTGTTAGATCAGTCAACTGGAACACTATAGATTATCAGGGGACTTCCAAGTGTCACGTAAGAAGAATGACTGTTTTCCAAAACAAGCTGTGCAGTCCCCTAAGATCTGGCATAGATGAATATATGCGTGTTACTAGGCATAGAAAACATTTCTGAAAATTTAATCCCATGTTGTGCTTGAATGTTAAGGAAACCATACACTCATTCTGAGGGGTTTAACCTTTCTTCAGGAGGTAAGCCTGGAACAATGGTCCTTATTTACAAAAAGTTTCCTTTATTTTCCATATGGAATACAAAACCAGAATTTCTCCTTTGCTGGAGTTGCTCCTTCCTTGATGTAAGTACGCGTTGCCATTGTTGTTTCATTCAAATGCAGATTATTACCGTAATAATAAGTGACAAGCTATGTGTTATTTTGAAATAACATACATTATGGTTCACATCATGTCTTAAGAGACCCAAGCAACATGTTATTTCACATTGACAAATGATCCAAAGTGTTTGTGCTTATGAATAAAATATTGTCCATGTAAATCGACTTTTAAGTGTGCATTTTGCAAGTGTTAGGATGTGAGTGTCCCCACAGTCATCCTAAACCTCTGTCACCTTCCTCTTGAATTAACTGCTCACCCCACTGTGGAATTTATTCAAAGCTTTTGGAAAGACATCAGTGGACTTTGATCAGTCCTTTAAACCGGTTGTGCCTGCTTGCTACTGTCATGGTCTGTATCAGATTTTGGATGTAATTCAGGTGCTTAGTATTACTGTATGGCGATGCAATCTGAAACCTATTAAATTCACTAAGAGTCTTCCTATTGATTTCAGTGGCCTACAAACCAGGCCACAGTATTTGGTTATAGCTGATGTTACAACACTAGTTCTTGTTCAGAGCTCTACCCCAAAAGCTGACCTTACTCAAGGTGACAAGGTGTGACGTCATTTGGTCGCCTGGGATTTCTGACAGAATTTTTTTAGTGGTACAGCAACAGTGCTGGATCTTGCTGTGCAGCTGGAAGATTCTTTAGTATACAGGAATGATGCAAATGCCAGTTTTTGCACAGGGACTTGCCAGCTATACACAACCCTTAGTCTGGTCCCTTGAAATTAAGCTATTAAATCTGTGTGATAACTGAGAATTAAGAATGGTAAAATTTAGCAGCATAAGACCTGGTGTTACACACACTTCTTCAGACCTTGAGTGAACTATATTGTGTCTTTTCCTGTCCTACCTGGAGATCTACAAGTCTTCTGGGTCAGATAACTGCATGGTTCAGGCCTGCCCAGAGGAGCCAATTCCATTAGACTGAATTTGCTCTCACGTAAGAAATATTGAGAACTGTATTTTGTTGCAAAATCCAGAAAAAATGTGAATCAAATCATCAGCACATCTTTTCCAGTTTCAGTGAAATATACCTCCTACATAACATTTCCAATATAGAAAATGTTTCAAGAGGAAAATCTCACATGTATTAATGTTTACTGGTTGCCAAGGCAATAGTTTGGAGACCTCTCTAGCACAAACCAGATATTATAAGCAGAAGTAGATTAGTGTGAGGAGAAAATTTATCGACTTCAGGGAAGACAATGCTCTGAGTGTTTGTTATACATTTTAGAGATTATATTCTTTGGTCATTTTTCTATTCATTGTTGTGCTTTTGTACTATTATTTGTATGACAGGACAAATTAAATCTCATGAAGACTGGATGCCACCATGCAATGCAAAACAGTGTTTCTGTGGGGAAAACCTGGCAGTCCATTTAACAAGCCAGCCCTAAGGTAGGCAGGGAACTCAGATGCCATGGAATAAGTGGTCATGCCAAGGTCATGCTGTGGCTCTCTGCATGACATGGGAAAAGGACACAATCACATCAGTTCTGAATTATCCAGGTTTGGAATAGGGAAAAACTAAAAAAAAAAACCTAAAAACCCCCACCCCCCCAAACCAACAAAGCAAGCAAGCAAACAAAAACACTAAAAAAAAAAAGTACCGATTTTACTTTTTGAGGTGTAAATATAATGAGCTTTAGCGGATGCTACTGAGATTGAGAGCTGAGAAAAAACAGTTGAGGTTTAAAGAGGGAAAAAAAATACTGACAATATCTGTATTTATTTATCTTCAGTGAATAATGTCTTTAAATTCTTTTTAGTAATCATAAAAGAGTATCAGAACAGTGGGCTTTTCCAAACCAAACATAACTGTGGATCTAAGCAAATGATGGCATTTAAAATAGCATTTTCTCTGAATTATTTCAAGCCTACCAACAGATTACAAGGGCATTCCTGACAGGAATGGGAACTGAATCCTGCCAGTTCTTTTCCAGCTATATTCTCTCTACCACCAACATGGTCCAACCTGTATTATGGAAGAAGGCGGGAAGTTACCATGTTCCTTTAGAGCTGAACTTGCCCAACTCCTTTCCAATCATTGCTAGGTTTTGTTTTCTAACATTTTACCTCTGCAGATCTTTTTACAGTTCTTTTAATCAAAACCAGGATGAAGTGATAATGAATTTTTAGATTCTTTGATTGACTGATTTAGAATTATATTCAGTTTTATCTATACCCTTTGATATTTCCAAAGCATCTCTGAACCTCAATTTTTCAAAGGTATCTAGTCAGCAGAAGTGTTAGATGTTTAATGCCTTTGAAAGTACTGTCTTAAGAGAGACAAGCCAAATCAGAATAATATTGCTCATTCATCCTTTAAAAGTTGTGTTCTTCACATGTCTGCCTCACACTATGCATTTTTAAAATCACATCCATCATTCAGAGATCATTTTTAATCAGATGTCAAGGTAATCTCTGTACTTTCTAGCTTATATATGCATATATATATAGGTATTATAAGGGAAGATAAAAACATTGGAAGTACATTGTATTATAATGTCTCCTGGATTCTAGAGAGAGATAGAAGCAAATCAGAAAAAAAAAATCTTGAACCTTTTGCCAGAAAACCAAGCCAATCTTCTCAGACTTGGAAACATATTACCCAATCTTCTACCTTATGCAGTAGTTTCTTTTATTTAGCACAGTGGCTTTCACTTTTCTGATGATGTGAGCTATATCAAGTTTTTGATATTTTTCATTCCACTGGATCTGAAGACTGCTTATATCTCTTAGCATGGGATTCTATTTGCATCTCAGGTAATAATTTTCTGTTTTGTCACCCTTATAATTTACCTGAGAATCTTTCCAGTGAGATAATCTCACTGTCTTTATTAGAGAGCTAAAACTGATAAAATGGCTAGTCCAGTTGTCAGTATGCTTTTGCAATAGCAATTGTTCAAAAATATGGATCTCCGTCTACTACAGGCCTCATCTACAGAGAAAATATTCTGTCTGGAGACAGGCATAATAGGCCCAGCATTTTGAAAATTATTCCAGTCATGCAGATGGTATCTCTTGGCGAGATCAGATGTAACAAATGTTGACTGATGGTGAGGGCTAGCAATACCTACTGACTGTCATTGATCATTCCATTGCTGTGGGCTATGATGAAATGCACCAAGAAGCAGAAGAGGAAAGTGATGCTTTATGATAAGACACATAGGCCTAAAATATTCCTTGGGATATGAATATAGTTTCTCTAAATGAATCTTGAAATAAAAAATAAAAATAAAAAAAAATTGGAAGTGGATAGTGTAAACCTTGGGAACATGGTCTTGTTATTTAACAATCCATAATAAAGTGAATCCAGACACTGATATCCATTTCTTCTCCATATGTCTGTCAAAAGGAGTGTATGTATGGGCTTGACATTGTGAATTTCCCGTAGAGTTTAAAGCAATAGTCTTAGCGGAGCGAAACACAAAATTTCAGACCAGTTTTCAGTAAGAGTAGCTTGGTCCCCAGCCATAATCTGTACCTTCGTTCATGCTTTAACAGATAAATGGAGCTAGTGATACCAAATCATCTTTGAACTATGTCTGGAGGCTGAAGGATGAAAAGTAATTATATTAATAATGAAAGATAACTATGGACATTAAATGGGGGTTTTCTTCACTAGCTTAGCATAAAGTTATAATTCTGTTAAGGCAGTTACACTGGTATTAGACCTTTGTTTACTACCCATGGCTTGGGGGGAACAGTAATTAATAGAAAGATGAGAGCATTGTGAGGCAAAATAAATTTCAGTATCGGAAAAATAAATTGCTTCACCACATTTGATAATGTGCCAGTGACACAAATGCTGATCAGGTTACATAAAAAAATGAGAGTTTTATCACTGAACACTCTAACTGAGAGTTCCTGAGAAGTTATCCATCACTACTAAAATGAGAATTACAGTCACTTTACCAGGAGAAAGTTTGGCTTTATATTTCGCTTCTGAAAATAGTTACCTTGCACAGCTGTTGTAGGTCACACACATCAACACCTCTTACATTTTTTTTTCTTAAACACATTGATTTTTAACAGTAGCAGTTTATTATTCTTAATGTCTAAGCATATAAACAAAGAGGAGAGCATTTTTTCGTAAAAGTGGAAGAGCTGGGAAATGTAGTCAAGTCTTTGGCCATACACACACTCTTTCAGATCTGCAATAAGGAATGAGGATTACTGAGAAAGAAAAGTATGAAGTTTTTGTTTGATTGGTTGTACAATACATTTTATAACATCATTAGAAACTTTGGCTTATGATTAAACATGGTGAATCTCTTCTCCTTTGCCTTGGATTTCAGTTTTGAATTCATACTGGAATTTGCTTTGAAAGTAAAAACTCTAATAACTAGAAAATATACCAAAATAATCAGATAGGAACTTAAGCAATATGAACCTCTTATGCTGAGTGTAAATGCCTGTTTAAAGGGATTTCTGTTCATCATTCTTTGTAATTCAGTGCAATATTATATTCCATCACCAGCAGCTTAATTTATTTCTTTCACCATCTGTTCTTTTTTTTTTTTTTTCCTTATTCCATGCCAAAAAATCAATAGTGCTCAATGAGCAAAATCAAGCTATTCTGTGATTCAACTGAACTGGTTTTATGCTGTTGTTATTCAGAATATATTGGCCTATTTCTTAAGCTGGTTTTATTTGCTAACCAACCCTTTTGTTTTCTAAAACTGTAAAAATGTGAAACATTAAATACTGTGTGTAAGCTGTCAGTGCCAGAACTTCTGTAGTCATTACTTTATGAAACATCTATCAGACCAGTTGTTATTTTAATTATAGGCAATAGCTAAAGCCTAATAATAAGTGTGGATAGCCTTGCCACAGCTCTATCCAGCTCATCCCTTGTACAGGGCAGGCTGAGCCACTTGCACAAACAGAGACCAGTAGTCAAAGCACTTTCCATGCCTAGTCATATTAATCTAGTGATATCTTGAAATGTCCTTGTGTGTTCCCTGAACCACCAAAATAATTACATAAGTTTTGTGAGCTCCTAGAACTGGAAGTGTCCTCTCATTAACACCTTCTGTCCCTGTGGAGATATAAATACATGTCTTCAGAATACAAAGGTTTATATCGGAGAACTTTGCCAAATACAGGATCAAATCAAAACTAAAATCAGTAATTCAGAAACTCTCTTATGGGGTTCTGAAATAAAGAAATGGAAAGGACCACATGTGTTTGTTCATCACAGAGATGTGCATCCATCTGTGATAGGCTTACATAGAGGGCTTCATGCCACGTGTTGCAAAGAAATGATGGTAAATGAGAGAGTTCAGTAACCTCACACTGGAGCTTTAAAAATAGGATCAGCCTTTGAGCCTAAATAGGAATAAGTTGGACATAGACAATTTAGCTATTAAAGTGCTATGTCCCCCAAAGCATTGTGGTATTTAGGCTGGGTTTGACATTAGATTTTTAAGACTAGATATTCTATAATCTTAACCTTGTTTGTTCTTCTACATAGCTTGATGTCATCAATTTCACATCATGGTGTCATTAAGTCTGTATTCTCAGCTGACTATTTCTAAATAACATGCAAATTATGGAGTATATATAATCCACCAAAAAATGCCATGGCAAAACTGTCATAGTTCTTAGCAGCTTAGATTAATGGTCTTCTGTATAAGAAAGTATAATAAAATGTATTTTACTATGATAAATACAGCTAGCTGTACAGAATTCCTTTCCACATGCACTTATAATTTAGTACAATTCTTTCTTTCTACTACACACTATTACTATAATGCCAGGTATTAGGCTGGATTTCAGGTTCATATCCCAACTGTACAATTCAGGATATGCTTCAGACCTGTTTATTCTAATAATTTTATTCAGACCATGGCTAAAATAAACAGAGAAGCAATTTGAAGAAACTCGTTGCACGTTTTTCTGAAAGTCTAGTAGACATAATGATTAATATTTCCAGGAAGGCTGATGATTAGACAAAATAATGGTTTAGAGAAGAGCTTTCTGGAACAGAAAAAAAAAAAAAAAAAAAAAAAAAAAAAAAAAAGAAAAGAAAAGGTGGAAAAGAGCTCCTACTGAAAATTGCTAGTAACCTAAACCACCTGAAAAAATACAGTATTTGCAGTAGAAGCCCTTAAATTTAAAACAGAATTGAAAATAATACAATTATTGAATTAAGGGTAATTGAGAGATAAAATACTGTGACTGATAAGTGGCAACTGTATGCCTGCTGTTTTTCTTTTCTGATTTCAAACACAGTACAATATTCATTAAGGAGTCATTTAAACAGATATGATGAAAGACAAAAAAAAAAACTATCAGGAAAAATATATCATGGCTTTACACAGTTATCTTTATAAGATGGAGCTCTTTGTCAGCTACCAATTCATCAGCACTGAGAGTGCTTGCCTTCTGCATCTAACAACATCCTCATGCTAACAGTGCTGTTTTCTCTTGAAGTCTCATTTATCTTCCTACACAGGTCATTAAAGTTTGAACCTGCTTGCTTGAAGTTATGTCTATGGTTGCCACTTTCTCTGTATCCACCCCCACAGTGTTCTTGTGCTCCTGAGATCTCTTTATTTCAACAACAGCAGCAGCAGCAGCAAAAGTACTAGAGTTTTCACTGATAGAAAACCAAGGAAAGATTTTGTTTTAATTTAATCTGAATTTCTGATCCTAACAAGATGAAATAGTTTTCCCTGAACTACAAGATCTCACTTTTAGTAGGAGTTCCTAAGTCTTAAGAGTGTCTACTCTCATCTGCATAACACACAGTACACATACACTGCCATTTTCTTGGATATTTTTGCTTGCTCTACCAGCTCACTGACTGTGTTTTAGGTGCCTCTGTGCCTAATTCACCATCATGCCTTCCTACCTGAAGAAAGAAATTTACCTTGTAGACTGCTGCAGAAGTGGTGGGATATATAAAACAAAAAAAGGTTTGAATGTCTATGTGAAAACTACATTGGCTGTTAAAAAAAAAAAAAAGAGTATAAGTAACTGTATGGGAAACTGAATATCAAAGATGTCCATATGATCCTAAGCCTTTGGCCTTCTCCTCATAGGTGATGAGGGTGGTAAGGTGTGTCAGTTGTTACAGAATCACAGAGTAATTTAGGTTGGAAGTAACTTCCAAAGATCATCTAGTTAAACATTTGGCCCCTGCCTCAAGCAGGGCTCTGTCCAGGCAACTTTTGAGTATCTTCAACTGGGAAATTCTACATCCTCTCTGGGCCTTTGTGTCAGTGTTTAATCATGTTTGCGCTGAAGACGTTTGTCCTGATTACTAATAAGAATTTGCTGTGTTGTTTCTTATCCTGTCACTTGGGTATGGACTCTGATGCAGAGTCCACGTCAGCCTTTTCTGTAGCCTCCCATTAGGTAGTGAATAATCAGCAATAAGGTGTTGCCTTAGTAAGAAACCAGAGTGAGTACTTAGGAATCGGTTCTGCAACATACTCTAGCAGAAAATAATGATAAACTTTATAGGAGATCAGCTAGTACAGTAAGTGCCAGTCCAATTTCTGACTGGGATATAATAATTATATATGTTCTGTTCTAGTACAGTGACTCCTGGATGACATACAAACTAAATTCCTTGACTTAAAAGCAGACAGCTTTTAATTTTAATAGAATTATGGATGATTATTATTTTTAATCAAAATTTTAATGGATTCCTTGTAAAATTCAAGATATTTGAACCTTTTTCTAGTCTTCCTGTGTTTTGATGCCACCCAATGTGTATTTTGATTCCATGCTTTTTATCTACTATTATGCTACTGCAATTATTTGGCACATCATTGTTCCAAATGATTTACTATGTATATTCCACCTCTGGTTCACATATACTATACATATGAAATCCAATTATTCTGGTAGCTTCTGGGACTGCATCTGTCTTGTGGGTAACATCACCTTTTCCTGCACCCAAATTGGATGGATTGAAACCAGCATTTCCTCACTTCCTTCATGTTATAATAGTTCACTTTGACTTCCCTGAGTACACTATAACTTTTGATACCAAACTGCAGGGTGGACAGTAAGGTCATTCTAGCAAGTATATTTTGTGTGGAAGAGCTTAATTCTTACAGTTTGTTCTTGTATTGCACTGCTTAGGTGAAATGAAAATAAATCTTATTAATGGTAAAGACAGGTTTGTTTCTCACTCTGGCACTCAATTGTGGAGATGCTGAAGTAAGACAGCTGGTGTAGACAAAATACAGTAAGTCAAGAAATTGAGGAAGAACATCTGTAAGAGAAAGAAGAATATTTGATTTCAGCAAGGCAGACATAGCAGTGTCATCTTCTCTTAGCCAAATGACTTAAAAATAATTCAAGAACATTACTATATGTTGTGAACTTTAGAAAAGTATGTGGGAGTAATTCAAAGGAATCAGAACAGGCAACTGAGTGTTCTGCTCTCCTTCACGAGTCCTTATTAATTACAGGTTACTGGAATAGGCAAAAATACATAGCAAAATCATAGCACATATCTTTAAATGTGGTAAAGAGGAGCTCAGGTGTGCCTTATTAGAGCTCTAAAAATATTACATACTCAAAAGATTCCAAGATTTCTTGGCTTTATGAGACCACAGTTGGCATGCATCATGTAGAGCCAGACTTTATTTCCTCCTGCCTTCATTTGATATCCTTTGTTCGTGAACCCAGCGAAGAATGCTTGTCCTTCCTGGAACCACAGTAAAATTCTGTTTTGGTAAAAAAACCTTTCTGCTCTCTAGCAATTTGCTTTTTATATTATGTATTCATTAAAATTTCTTTTTTAGTAGGTAAAACAATTACCTGAAGTGCTACCCTAGTCTCTGCTGTGATCCTAATGATGAAGTTAGCCCATGCCCTATTCTGTTTTCCAAAAGGAATGATAGATTTTCATTTTAATCAGGTAATCTTCTTCACATTTTTTGTCACATCCAGGGAACTTACTCCACAGAATTACAGGGGGAAAACAGTCATCTTTTTTTTTTTTTAAATTAGTTTGGTAGAAGAACAGTTCTTGGGAACTTCTCTAGATTGTTGATACAAGTCAAGTCAATGCAGTTCTGACGAAGTGCAGCACAGTTCTGTCTATCCTGGATAAAATAGCTGAGTTAAAAGGCTGGGGATATCAGGGCTCAGATCTTGAGAAGCATCTGTCTCTCAAAACTTTTCAGGGCAACTATATAGGAACCAGTCCTCTTTTTTTGGCTAGCACTGTACCTTATCAGATGCTGCAGGTTTTTAAAAAGTCTCTTAGCAGCCACTTTCCCATTGTGAGGTCACCATTTGCTGATCACCATAACTAGCATCCATGGAAGACGATGGTGGAAACCTGTATTAAATAAATCTGTTTCTTCAAAATGTCTCTCTAAGTGTTGCTATGAGCCATGCTTCTTCCTCAGTGCTACAGAATCTATCTGGAGTCTGAATTGTCAAAGTAATTTAAGACTGGTTGAGCCTGCTCTTCCCT
The DNA here is from genome assembly GCA_027560015.1 of Chloroceryle amazona. Taxonomy (NCBI): domain Eukaryota; kingdom Metazoa; phylum Chordata; class Aves; order Coraciiformes; family Cerylidae; genus Chloroceryle; species Chloroceryle amazona. The sequence continues at coordinate 37,313 of JANHFX010007793.1, read as the reverse complement.
GTATACCTCTGTGTGTGGGAGTCAGGAGAGGGTGAGATCATTCAGTGCCTAGCAGAGTCCCAACAAAGACTTCTGACTTACGGGGTCTGAACTCACATTTGTGGGTCTAATACACACACCAGAGTGAGGCTGCCAGAAACAGCTTCTTCTCAGCTGTTCTTTTGCTAAATAATTCTTCTGTTGCTATCTCTAAGGTAACTAGAATCTTTGTGCTTTTTATCTTTCAGTACTTCAAATACATCAAGTAATAGTTGTTAGAATAATAGGAGATGAGATGCTGTGTCAGCATGTGGGCTGCAAATGGAACAAAAGAGTCTTCTTAAATTCAGTATGTTCTGAAAACACAGAGTTAGTGGCAGTGTTCAGCCATGCAGTAACAGGCCATAAAAGAAAAATGAGTTACTCCTAACACTGCAGTTCTTTTGTCTTTCTGTATCAACATTCCTTTGTTTCTTAAATAGCCTTAACATATTATGTTAGCACCGTATACTTTTTTTATTCATTCTCAACTCAGTACATATATTTACTATTTCTTCCAGACTATTCTTCTGCAAATTAGACTAGCTGTGTTTGTTAAGTCTCTTTGCTCTTTATGGATGTTGTGCACATGCTGTCCAGCAACTGGAGTAAGATTTGGGGAATGCTGAAGTCAAAAGGACCAACATTAGCTCAGTGTGTTGAGATTGTTATTTAATCACCATTAAGGTGTTGTTTACTCATTCCTCCTTTTTGTGATATTTATCACATTGACTCATGAAAATTTTCCACGGGGACATTTAATGTAGTAATGTAATGAAAGCAAACAGCAGTTCTAACAATGTGATTTGTTCTTCCTACCGTGATTTGTTCTTCCTACCTGAAAAATAAATTTAGATTAAAGAAATGGAGGACTATTTTTTAGAAAGTATCAATTCAGAACAACTATTGCCTGTTCATCTTTGCATGATTTGTAAATATTATTAATTAAAAGGAGATTGTGTTGAGAATATATCTGAGAGGATGACAAATGAAAAAACATGATTAGTAAATTATCTACATAACTTTAATGCAATGTATTCATTCTGAGAATCTGGGCAAAATTACATATGAATTCTTATATCTGACATATCTGACATACATAAAGTACAATACAACATTTGCAACTTCAGTTCTTTCTTTTCCAGTGGAAGCTATGGTTCCTCATTTACCCAGTAATGCGGAATCAGCACTACTTAAGCTTCACTGTATTCCTCAACTGCTCTACAAGGATCATTATGTGCCATTTCTCCTGTTGTTCATTTGGATGCTTTCTCCTGTTACTTACATTAAGGAAGTTTTTACCCTCAGGAGTACCCCAGGAAAAAAATCAACTTTAAGAGAGATTAGTGAGGTTTGAGGTTTTGTTTTGTTTTTAATAACAGGAGGAACGTGCCTGCCATGCCCTATTATTTTTTCTGAGTTTCTACTTTATCAAAGTTAAATCAGTACACTTAATTCATAGGGGAAAAAGAAAAAATGAATGGAGGGAGTAATACAACCTCCTGTTCAAATCAAGGTTATACTCAGAACTAGCTCAGAGGGGTTTGTGTTTGATTCAGTCAATTTTTTAAGATATCCACGGATGAAGACTCCATAACCTCTCTGGTTATTGTTCTAGTCAAGATTTTTCTTTATGTCTCATTCAGTTGCAATTTGTGCATGTTACCTCTTATCCTTTCACTGTGCACCTCTGGCAATAGTCTGGTTCTCTCTTCTTTATAATCCCCCAACAGATAATTGAAGGGAATTAGATCACCCTTTAGCCATCTCCGTTTTCCACAGACATTACTTGCTCAGGCACAGTAAGTGATGCTGTTGTCAGCCTAAAATTACACTCAGTATTGCAGTTCACCATGGTTCAGGTCAGCACAGCTTCAGAATTTTTTGGAGATATTCCAAAATTAGGATAGTACAAAGAATCTTTAAAACACTTATTTCCATTTTGAAACACCTCTGCACTGCCCAAGTACGTGGCTGAAAATGACAATCAGATGCTTTTCTTTATTGGAGCATGGCTGGTCTTTGCATGAAGGTAAAGCACAGTGTAATCAATGTTATTAACTATGAAAATAATAATGTTTACTAAGTTGGTGTCTAATACAACTGGACAATAAATTATGCTTACTTTCCTCACACAAAATGCTCATCTTGATATTTATGCTCCATGGGTAGTGGTAGTGCAGATAAACATTTAAATGAGTAAAACTCTGGAAGGAAAGGATTGGCCAAAACCAGAGTTTTAGCATTAGATAGTAGTTTCTGGCATAGTTAAATGTTGGTTTATTTAAATATAGCCACCAAATTATAATGGGGTCTAATGCATGGGAATGAATTGCACTCTTGTTATGTTCAGTGAATACTTAGCTATATCCTTTATGTAAACATCCTACTCACAGTAATCCAGTAAGGACATAAGGTAGAGTCTGTTTATTTTAAGAGGTAAACCACTCAGGATTATACAGGAATTAGGATGTGCATGCAGATATGGAGGTTTCCGATGTGAGGAAACTACATGTTGTTCATTTCCCATTGCTTTTACTCCACAGTAAAATGTGGAGTATGTTCACCTAACTATAAATCAGTCTATGTTCCTGATTTACAGAAACACTTTAGTATATATAATCTAAATCAGGAGTTAAATGCTGTTGACTACAGTAGGAGATGACTGTGTGCTAAGTTTTAAGACTAGAAAAGTCATACACTTCTTCATAATAAATGCCTTATTATTTGAACACTAATTAAATGTGCATGGTTCTTCCTGTGATAAATCAAAGGTGCTAGTTTCTCATAATCTGTAATACTTTGGACTGAAAATTTACATGCTGAGCATCCTGCTTCTTTCTGTTTGGAATTTTTTGGCTAACACAATCACTTTGGATGCAAATCTGTAGCATAAAGCCTTGACTACCACTGGGTTTGAATTCCAGAAGGGAAGCTTTGCTTTTCTCACACAACTGGAGGATCCAGAAGCCCGTTTTATGTTGAAATTACAGCAGTCCCATGCAACCTTTGATTATATAATTTTTGTCTGTTATTTATAAGGGACTTCAGCTTCCTTTGATGCACAGGATGGTGTTAGGTGAAGCAGCAAAGTGAGGTCGGAGGTGCTTGTTTTATATAACACTCCTACTTCATTTGTTGCAGAATCTAGTATCTGTATGATGAGTGAGGCAGGGGACAAAAAGGTTAAGGTACTCAAACCCTCTCCAGTATCTCAAACCCTCTCCAGTATATCTAAACTTATTATCTTGCTGCTCTATCATTTCTGTGTGCTGTGCAAATTTCTGCACTTGGCAGAGTGTGGGGTTGTGATTTGAAGTCATGTATCTCATCACGCTAAGTATTCACAAAGATCAGCACTTGCCAAGTTAAATCAAATGCCTATTATTTTAGGCTACTTTTTTTTTTTTCTTTCTTCCTTTATCTACATAAATTAGAAATTGTAATGGTTTCTACTCCATTGAATCATGTTGCCGTCTCAAATTTTTTGCCATAGAAAAGGTGAAAAGCAATTTAATAATTCTTTCTTACAAACCAGCATTTGAAGGCTAAATAGTCATTAGGGCAAATACTGTAAAAGCTGAAAAAGAAAGATAAATTTGGTGTTCCATCCATTTTGTACACTGAACAAAGTAAGGATAACATAGAAAAAATACAAATTGTGACAATTAGTGAGTACTTACAATTAAACTACTTCAATCTGGTTTAATGTTGATATCTCTTTTGCAGAATGAAATGGGTTTTGATTCATTTAATTTAGGCTGTTAAATTTAGGCAGACCTGATCTGTTTGTAGACATCCTTAGGTGTACGTTGCAATTTCTATTGATATACATAACACTTAATTCAGGCAAACTGCTTCATGACATAACTGAAGTTTAGGCCCGGATCAGATATCCAAGCTAGGTGTAGTGCATACCATCCATTGTTTTAGTAATATTCTGAAATGGAATTCACAAACATGGGAGACCGTATGACATACATATAACATGCACGAACCAATACCAAATCCCACTTCCCAAAAACCACTCTCAACTCATTTGAGACAGACAAAAGTGAAATAGAAAATTCCTGCTGCTTGTATTTTCCTTACAGAGATCATTGTAAAAGCGTGTTGGATTGAATATTTAATCACAAGATAAGAACTGTATTTGGAGTACTGTTCACAAGAGTGTTACCTAGTGACATCCATGGGGATCTTGTGTTTTAGCTTAAAGCACATACTTTTTTCAAAATATGTTTCAGAGGTTATAAGGGTAAATGTTTTGGAGGAAGTTCCTGAAAACAGAGGTCCTGTAGGAATCATACCCTTAATCCATTGGCTTGATTCAGTTTTCATCACAATCAGTAAAATCCCACTGCCTTTGCTTGGCTTTAGATTAGACCTCAAGGGTCACGAATGGGTTGAACTAAGCAGTGGAGCAGATGCAAGCTTCCTCAGCTTGCAGACTTTTCTACCAGTTTGTTGTTCAAACTTGTTAACATCTGAATCTCAGGAGTACTTTCTGGAATATGCACCTGCAGAAACCAGCATATGCAGTAAATGTGTAAATTATTGTCTTAAGTCTCAAAGCTTATACTTTTAAAATAGGCAACAGTAACTTGTCTTTTAGGGAACTGGGTACTATGTTCATCCATACCTCCAAGCTTGAAGACTTATTTTGTGGGGTGTTTATGAGCTCTTTATTCCATTGTCATACTATAGTTTAATTAAGCAAAACGCTACTTAAACTGCAGTCAGCCACTATGGCCAGAGTACTTTTCCTCTGACCACCATGGAGAGTTAGCTGTTCTAATTTCATTTGCTCAAATTAATGTGTTAACTCCCTCTGAGGAGGTAAGTATTGTGTCACAGCTTGAGGCAGGACCTCTGCACATTAATCCTTTTAGTTCATAGCAGGGTTCAGGCATGCAAATGTTGACATTTTGAAATTGTTTCCCCAGTAGGTCAAATTAGTATTAGTGGCTACAGAAAGAAAACACATCTACCCCGATGCCTCTCATAATTAGACTGACTAGCTACAAATAAACCCAAAGGTTTGCCATTATATTAGAAGCCATGTCAACTGCTGCTGGAATTACATTTGTTTAAGCCAAAAAATAAAACAAAGCAAATACTTTATCTTGAATATTTATTTGACAGTACAGGAAACAGATATGGTTTGATAAAGCAGTGCAGTGGTTGTAAACCAATGTGTGGTAATGCTCCACTGAGGCTCAGAGTTCACTGGCTTCAAGACTGTGCGATATTCATTCTTGAAGTCTTTCCTATATGCATATGTCAGTAGGAAACCTCTTTATCATCAGGACAAGGAGTCATTTCCCCAGCTATTTGAGAAGTATGAATGTGGTCTGCAACAGAATGTTATGTTGCTGCTTTGTAATGTCTTTCTTTGGTATTACTTATTTTTCAAACTTTATATATATATACATAAATACATGTTTATGAATTATAAACATGTAGAAACTTTATAGTGATGTTAGCTTATTCCAGATTTAATCAAAATCCCATTAGATGATAAGAAGTTTTAGAGACACACTTACTACACATTAAGTTATATCCACATCTGCTGTAAATTAATTTGGGTTTACTAGAAGCAATAGAGTTATATCAATTTATATCAACTGAAATAGGGCTCTTGTTGCTTTAATGTGGAAACACCGAATTGGTGTCCTGTTCAGTTTTAGGTGAATTGCAACTTTAAAATATTTTTTTGTTTTATTTATTTTTTTTTAATCTCTGGAGTATACCATTAACCTCAATGTGTTAGTGTGTTAACATTAAGGAAAAATGTGAGTTCTCCTTTAACTTTCAGTGGGGGTTTTGCGTGAATGTTCCTCATCTGTCAGCAGTGACTCATGGTATCTTGGATCAATGTGGGCATTTGGAAGCCGGTGTGGCAGTTGACATACATATACACTTGAATATTGCACCCAAAGGAGCATTCTTTTGAAGGAAAATTAGCAGAGTAACCAGCAGAGCTGCTGAGAATGAATAATATCATTGGGTCTGGAAGGGTAAGTGGAAAGTGCCCTGCCTTTTCCCCCCAAACATTCCAATTTTTAATGTGTCCTTTACATAAACCAAGCTTACACTAAGGCTACACAACCTGTGCAAGCAACTCATTAAACTCATTGTGTAGGCATGGCAATTTTGTGCCAGTGGAGAATGTTTCCTGAATTCAGGTGAAACGTGTCCTGTTTTAAATCACTCAAAGTATAAAGAATTGTACAGTGTGAAACAGTGGACTAAATTAGAATTTGCAGTACATTTTTTCATAAATTGTAACATTTTGATAATTCTTACTTTATACAATAACGAAGACAAACCCTGCTTTCTATTTCAGTGTGCATTGGCCATTTCATGAATACTTTCAGTCTAAAAGTCATCCTCCAAAGGCTTCTATTCTGACAGGGACACAAACTAAATGATATGAAAGTGATCTCTGATCTCTGTCTTGGTAAGAAAAGTGCAGTTTTTGTGGCTTGAGCAAAAAATTATATACTGATTCTCATTGATATTCCACTGGAGCCTCAGAATCATAAAGCTTTCATTATTTCTCTTCCCTGATGCACAATTCCACTGAAATTTATTCCTGATGCTAATGCTGAGGATAATGATGCTATTGTGTTGATACAATTAATAAACTATCATTTATTGAGATTGACAGGACACCTAGGATCAGTGGTGTGGACTAGACATCCTTTGTGCTAATACAAAGAGAGGGGAAAAGAATAAATAAATTAACTGGGAAAAGATTAATTCTTAGCGTGATAGGCAGTCACATCAACTTTCCCTCCTCCCTTCAGTTAATTTAGCTGAACAAAATATTGCTAGTTTTTGTTACTTTCAGAACAGCATTTTCACTTTTTTTTAATTGTAATTTGCATGCATGTCACCTCCCTTACTCATATTTGCTGTAGAAGGAGGAAACGTGGCTGGACTTGCTGCAGTTCAGCCATTTCAGCTGAAAGCATCCACCAGGAACTTGCTGAGTTGGTTCAGGTGTGACTGGCCAAGTGTGCTTGGTGCCAAAACATCCTGAAGTTACTTTCTGTTATCTCTGAATCCTCTTAGGCTGCTCTAAATAGAACCTGCTGCACTAGGTGATTTGGTATTCAAACAAATCCAACTATATTTGCATTGACATGTCTTTAAGCAAATGAACTTTGTGCTCTGAGGTCAAGTACCACAAAGTTGTATCCAAATCTTGTCATTCATTAAGCTCAGTCAGACAGCAGGTGCTACCTTAGTGCTGATAATCCACTCACTTTCCCTCTTCCATCTCTACTGGAAATTGCTGATGGGTCTTTCTGGTGTTCACTGAAAAGATCAAATATTGACACATTATTTCAAAGCAAAAGGTATTTAGAAAGAATTAGGGGTTGAAATTCTGTTACAGAAGATGGATTCAATCAGTGTGAAATGACGCTGTTTGCAAATACTTCCACTTACCCAGGGAAGCCCCAAATGCTTTGAGGAAGGGAGACAGAGTTGGAGGAGGATGGGTCAGGGAGGCCCCACTGGCAGCCACAGGTGAGGTCGAGGTGAGAAGGGAGTGGCAGCAGTTATTTTGCAGAATTACATTTCATGTCTTGCATCTTCAATTTTCTTTTCAAGGCTCAAGTCAGGGCTGCACTTTTATCCATAAGTGACCAGGAGGGAAATAGCTGTCTTCAAATGCAGCCAAATCAAACACATAGTATGGTGTTTCCATAATAGGGATTCTCCATAGCAGGAGAAGGTAATAGGGTTAAGTCAATCAGATAGCAATTGTTCCTCAGAATACACTCTTCAGTCTCCTACAATTTGAATTTCAGGAACTTTGTGAGCTAGAGGCTGTCTCTCTATACTTAATAGCCTTTTAAGGATTTCTTTTTCTCTTGATCTTAACATTTTGCCCCATGAAACTATAAACACTCTTACCATTTAAAACAGCCCATGTCAAAAATTCCCATGGCTTAACTGTGTGTTGTGTGCATTAAGACATTTTGGAGCTGATTTTAAAACTAGTTGACTTCACACTAGGATTTCTTGGTGTTTTCAGAATTACAGTTCAAAGTTTGCTTGCACGTCATGAAAGTTTAGGTAGAAACAGTTCTCCCAACCCCTTTGGAGTATGACCAGAATCCAGAAAATTAATGTACAATTGTACTTAATGTTTATTTTCCATTTTCAACCTAGTGGTTAATTAGAAATTTCTTGTTCTGCATTTGAGTGTTTATAATTTGTTTATATTTGAGTGTTAACAATTACAGAAACATTGAAAACAGAACTAGTTTGGTTTGTGTAGCCTGAAAGAAATGTAAAACTCATTGACAGAGTAGCATTAAGCATGAGAAAATTCACTTTGAGTTGAAAAATGGCATTGGTGGCTTTGCTCCTATTTGATTATTAATTAAGTTTATGACATCTAGACAGAAGGAAAGAACTACAAATTCATCTCTGACATACAGAACCTAACCTAACAGATTGTAGGTATAACTGGAAATGTTTGATAAATAATGGTAACTAATTTGAAGTGATATTTAATCTAATGGACACTAAATATTTTCCACACATTGCAGAACCGCAGCAATCAGATTATTTTATCCATGGTGTAACTATTGATTTTCATTAGGGTAAATTAAGAGCAAAATTAGGCATCATCACTTATTCTATTTTGGCACCGATTTCTGTGCAATGAGTGTCAGTGGTTATAAGAAGTCCCTCTATTTTGTTGCAATTAAAGTGCATTAGCAGAGCTAATGTGTATCTGTATGTGAGCTACACAGACTGTTTAACTGCAGTCAGTGCTTTCAGCCACTTGCTGAAATTCATTCACACTTTCTCCTGTGGATTAAAAGACACAAGAACTATTGGAAGAGAGAAGGATGTAAATCCAAGCATGAATTTTATTCATCTGTTCAATTAAAGTTAAAAGACAATTCCTCAAAAGACAATTCCTCTGGCTATGTGATCAGAGTGAAGGGTGGATTCCGTTCTGCAAAACCAAATTTTAACATGAAGAGCTTTGATAGCTGTGTCTGAAATTGGAAATATGAGATCACTGATTTGTACCCATATAGGAAAAGCTGGACACAGTCCATCTAATCCAGCTGATCTATAAAATATAATAATTTACCTACAGGCAGAACTACACCAAAGTCTATTTGCATCTTATTAATCACAACACTTTGAAAAGTTGTTACACGGATAGACACAAGAGTTTCATACATGAATTTTAAGCATAAAAAGACCTTTATATGAAGCAGGTCAAATGCATTTTCCATCTTAAATCTGTCCCTGAAGTTCTGAAAACTCAAGTACAATTATTCTATTTCACAATTTTGCATGTTTTCAGAATTTAATAAATATCCAGAGAAGCTTCCTAACCCTACAGTGTGTATTAACTAATTCACCTTAGTAAATAATTTGTGCAGTTTTATGTTGTCAGCTCAGTAATTTAAAAAATAAAATAAAATAAATTTAAACAAAAGGACTTGTTTCATTTCAGGCCAGATCTACCTCTTCTGGATTTTTTTCATACATCACAGTATTTTAGACTGTAGTGAGACACTCTGCCTTGCAGCCTTTATACCAGTGAGAGAGTTCACACCCTCATTCACTGATGGCTGACGCACTGCAGGTTACCCTCAGTCTCACACTGTCTCAAATTTGACATCTAAATCCTTCATGGACCTACCTCATAAGGCTTACCAAGAGCCATTGGTAACTTGGTTGTCAAATACCAAAGTCACACTTGAAAATAGAACCATTGGGCTTTTTGAAAATTTCCCCTGATATCCTGAATAAACTTTTCACTTCATATTTATTAATTCTTTTAAATGAGCTCACTTGTTTTTGAAGTACATTGTTTTGATACCTGAAACCAAGATTCCTTTAAGAGTTAAAAAATTCAATACTTTTTGCCCTGAAAAAGTCCCTGAAGTGACAATTACCCACAATTTCTCTTTCTTGATAACTGGTACTGGTTCTTCTCATGGAGGACAAACTCTCCAGTAGTATTATACAAATAAGTGAGAACTGATGAACTGCAAACTAGATCTGATAACTGAGTTACTTAATGAATGGCTTTTAGCTGGCTATTTACCTGCACAAGCTCAGGTGATACAATTTTTGGTCATGCAGTGTCACAGGGATCTAACCAAGCTCACGAAGGATATATTACCCATGGTAGAAGGTGAATTAATATGCTGACAATGCTTCTACTATTTGAGTTAGCAAGCTTAGAAAACATTCTCATTAGCTCCATATTTTGCCATATTATTTTGCCACCTTTTAGAAAACCTTGAGACTTATAGATGTTGTTTTTAGCAGCTGAGGGCTCACTGGTACAATGCATCACTTCCAATATTTCTCCTGAGCATTCCTTATATCAGCAGAAATAGGAGGCAATAAAGATGTTACCTACTTGAATCTTAAGCCAGATGAATTTTCCCTTTGAGAGATAACTGCGTAGTAAAACGAGGTTCTGGTCTCTTTTTGCCATCATATATTCCTGCCTGATACACCAAAAAATGCTATAGGTAATATTTATTGTCTGTGAGTCTGTAACAATGATGTGCTTAAATATGTGTGAAACGGAGTTAAACATGTGCCATGACCTTTCTTACAAAGACAAATTCAAAATATAAGATGTTACAATCATTTTACAAATATACGAAATCAAGCTTTACAAGTCTTTGTTTAGCTCAGAGGTTAATATTTCTCATGCTTTGTAAGGAAAAAAAATGAGCAATAAGGTTAATCTAGATTCACTTTCAGAGACAAAAAGTGCAAATAATGTAAATAGTAAAGGGAAAACAGGTTGGCTTAAAAAATCTAAATGTTTTATGTCTTTAAAATATCATGTGACCCCTTCAATTATTCAAATCAAGAACACTTTAAGGGCTGTCATGTTGCTAAATAGCGCTGACATTAATGAGCTAAAATCTTCTCTCAGTTTTACAGTATAAAAACCATATGCATCAGTATTTTGAAGTCAAGGGAGTCCATGCTTATGCTGGTGCAACTGAAACAAAACATTGGTGCAACATTCCTCCTTCCATGTATCTGGTTTTAATCAAACTATACTCACGGCCCTCCAGTTTTCTTTGCTGCAGTGGAAGGTAGGCAGGAGTGTTTCATTTAAAATGCTTGGTTTACATCATGAGTGCACTAAAAACTGTATATCTTGTCCTACCTACTTCTAACTGATAAATTGTAATGAAAACATAGTTCTCTGAACTAAGTTTCTGAACTGCATGTTCTCAAAAAAAAAAAAAAAGCAAGCTGTTTCTTTCTCCTTCCACTAGAGTTCAGTGAAACCAGGTGATTGGCAACTGTTATGATAAGGTAGATGAAGAGGATAAAAGCTAGGACTGATTGAACAGCTGTGAGAGGCTCCGTTCCAATTGTATTTTGATTACTGATAAGATAACCCTCCCTTTTCTCCCAGTGATTTATCTCGTTCAAATTACAATAACACCGAATTGCCATCAACAACAAATGCTGTGTAGTTTCAAATTTATCTGTCTCATAATGTAGCAAAAATCTAAAGGTGCTGATGACAAAAGTTTTCATGTTACATTTCTAAAAATGGATAAATGACTTACTGCACTATGTGATCTAATACACTTCATAAACCTGTTTTTGTTTCATTTCAGATAAAATTGATCACTTTGTGATATTCCCAAGCAGCATAATTCTAAAATTATGTGAAAACACAAGTTTTTGAGGAGGGTTTTGATAATTTTTCTGTGTCTTTTTTTTTTTTCTCCTGCTTTTAATATGAAAACAAAGGAAATTTGCTAAAAATAATTTGCAAATATTGGAACAGCTTGGATGTTACTAAAAGACTGATAGCCTGACCAGTAAAAGTAAAAGATGAAGAAAAAGAAAGGTTTCTACATTTTTAAAAAATCATTGTTTTAATGGTAGACAATGGATAAATTACCTGTCCTTTGCTTTGATTAATTATGTTGTGGACGATAGAATTATACTATAGACTGGTAGTGAGACTTTTATTTTTTCTTAGCGTGGACGGCTGAACCATCCTCCTCACTATAGGCTGTGTCTTAACATTCCACTGATCTCTGAGGTGCAGTTTAAAGGAAGTAATTGAGGTATAAAGTAGTCAGATCCCGGGGGGGTTGGGTGGGAAGTTACCTGTCAAGCCATTGGCCACATTACTTAGCACTACACTTGGGATAGGGTCAAGCTCACCTTATTTCAGACACCTGACAAGCACTCATCTGACGGCTCCTGTCCCCTTTTATAAAATACCCCACTGAAATATTCCACTGTGTGCCTGGCAGCTGTTGTCTCTTTCAGATGGGGAATGGAATCACAACAAATCTGGTGCCTTTTCCCTGCTTATATTACTGGTTTTGCCAAATAAGATCTGCTGGCTAATGCCTTGCAGGAAGCTTTCTTGATATCCTGCCAGTCCTTTCCTTAACTGTTTCACAGGGGCAGACTTCACTATCTGCACTGAGAGCAATAAAATGGGAAAGCTACAGGAGAGGTCAGAAGTTAAAATATCCACTTCTTTCCTTGCACAGTAGAATTAGTAGCTTAGAATTCAGCAAATAATCAGTAATAAAGTAATGACTACTTTATACCTGGGATTATTTAGACATATATACATGCTGATATGCAGAACAGGCACAATAGGCATCTGTGTAAGCAACAAATGCATGTGCAGACTTGTGGCCACCTGATACTCTAGCCAAAGTAAAAGCCTGGCGAGAAAAGAAGGAAAT
>JANHFX010007793.1:0-24449 GCA_027560015.1 Chloroceryle amazona | reverse complement strand
GCAACAAATGCATGTGCAGACTTGTGGCCACCTGATACTCTAGCCAAAGTAAAAGCCTGGCGAGAAAAGAAGGAAATGTTCTAGCATGACATTGTGGGAGGCATTGCTCGCAATTCAGCAAAATCCCTGTTTGATGGCATAATACGCATTGACTCATCTTTTATCTACTGCTAGGAGATACACAGTGAGATCTTATCATTGCTGGCAAAGGAATGAAGGTCGAGAATTTTATGCAACCAGCAACCCACTCATTTAATTCAACGGCATGTTATGATGAGCAGAACTGCCTGTATAATCCAACCACTCTGTGAAGTCACTGGTAACAGGACAGGGCCAGATCTGAATCCTAGTGAGGAAATGGGGAGACCTTTCCACTGATTTTTCTAGAAATTGATATTTGATCCTTATCAACAAAAATATTCTTAGCTGGTATGTCATTGTGAAGTCTGTAAAGGAATGCAGGCCAAAGCTCACAAATTTTCTAACTTGTTGCATAGACAAACTCCCTCTCAGTAAAAAGCTACTTTGCCTGGTGGTAGATAAGTGAAAAATAAGATGGTTTTCTTTTTGTTATGTTCTTCTCTTGACAAACTCTGCTGAAGGAACACAGACATAAAACAAGGTTTACAGTGGAATACCAACCAGGGATCCAAACATCAGGATCTTCATCTTAGCTATAGCTGTGGTTTTCTGGCTTATTCTTTAATGAAAATACCAAATAACAAATCTACATTCCTTGTGCATGCATATCTCCATGGAGTTCACTGCAGGAATTTGTCCCTTTGCGTATACATACTATTACGTTGCAATTCCATTACCAAATTAAATAACCATGTACTAAAAAGAAGGCAAGAGTTAGGGACTGTTTTTCTTCTGTAAATTTGCCAGCTTGGTCTGGCAAAGTGAATGTTCTGACACAAGTCAGACTGGATCAACAGAAACTTCATTTAATACAAGAAAGACCATGCAGAGTCTACAGAAAGGCACTCTGAAAAAAGTCAAATACTTTAAGCATAGACACTGTCAGAGTCAGGACTGTGAATTAAAGGTAGTTGAAGAGGTTAGTAGGGGAATCACCCACAAACCCTGAGTAATTCAATGTCCAGCTGGTTTCAGTGATCATACAAATGAAAATTCATTATAATATGATAGGTTTGTAAGATACAGTGTATTTCAAACCATTAGTTTTGATCACCTGCAACACTCTTAATAAATGTAGGAAGCAAGCACCAGTAACAAAAGCAATGAAGACTTTATTGACTTCAAAATATCACCATCTACTCTAAAGCTATCTCATACAGCATACTACAGTCATAATGTGCAGTGGTTAGCTCTATAGTGTACATTCATTCTTGTTCAAAACAACAAGCATGACTACAGCTGAGGATGTGTCAGAAGGAAATAAGACAACACTGTCTGAGCAATTATAGAAGAAATGGTATTTCACTGAAACAAATGATGGAGTAATGTTGCCATCCTTGCAATGCAAATAACCAAAGCATAGAGGAAGTAAAATAAAATCTTTAAGTACAGGTAGCCATTACCTGACTGCAAAGGTCATGGATATACCAAACTTTAATAACAATAATAGTAACAACAGCAACAAAATGGTAAAGAATTAGGGTATGCATAGTAGACAGTATTAATTTCATTGACTTATTGAAGGCATTCATTGTTTTTCTCTTGTCATTGCAATGCAATCTTTATTGTAACTCTTAGTTTATATGATTACTGATCAGCCATGTACCTTCCCAGCATGACTGGGCAACACTTAACAGAACTGGTGGATGTCAGTGCCCTTCTGGGAGCATGCCCTATCACTGCTATTTCTGTTGTTCTCTCAGCTGTAGTCATTGGCTGGATACTGAAAAGACACTGGATGGTAAAAACTTTGAAAGTGATGAATATGAGGAAGTGGAATACTTAATTTGTATTGATTGTGCAAATGCCATTGCTTTGCTCTTCAACAGCCCTTTCCAGAATGTCATATATTCATCACTGGAGGAACACATATAAATTGGAATAAATAGCAGAAGAACAGCAGAGATTATTTAGGTTTTCACCTCTTAGTTATGATGTAACTCAACTCTAATTTAATTAGTAGTGAATGAGAATCATCAGCACCCTAAGGACATTTTTCTCCTCAACCTATATTCTCAACCTGATTCCTGTAAGGAAAAAAACTGGTTTCACATCACTTGAAATGCACTGCTTGGAATATGCTTAGGCCTAATCTTTGGGACAATTGGCCCTGGAAATTTGTTCATCTCCTGCAAAAGCCGGTAATGGGGCAATACAACTGCATTAAAACTGGATTAAACTGGATACTGGATTAAAATCCAGGAGAAGTGTTGTAGTCTTAGAGAATTTAGCTTTTAATTTAACTTGGAATTGCATGTTCACAAAAAAACCCCCATTAGTGTTACCTTTAATGTTGTTGCATACTCTAATGAGACACATAAAAGAAAAAAAAAAATTCATTGCACAACTATACCTGGTCCTTTTAAATTATACTGTGGAGACATATGAACAGTGAAAATGATGATGTAATTTACTCTTGGCCATAATAAACCTTAGACTCCAATGTTATGATCTGGCATTTTTCATGAATATTAGAAAGAAAAGAAAACATCAATCACCATGTGTAGGTCTGAATATTTAGAACTCGGCATTAGCAAAATGATAACACGGTTATTTTAAACCAAGTAGCTGTGTGCCTAACTGATCTTTTTTCCATTTATGTCAGTTTTACATTTGCGTAACATTGGCTTCAGTAGACACTTCTCTTTATGCTGAAGTCACAAAGGACAGAATCATACCTATGTGAGTTCAAACCAAGAAAGATGAAAAAATTACAAAGGTTTTTGACAGCTATATTATAAGAAAAATGATCAGATACAGATGACAGCAAAGCATTTCTAGCCAAGAGAGTTCTAAGACAAGTTAAGCAATCAATCATCTGCATCACTCGCTATTCACCATGTCGACATTCAACATCAGAATCAGTCATTACAATGTAAAGAGAATTAGTAAAGTCTCTAACAAAATGCAAATAACTGAACTGGAGGACAATACAGTCAAATTCTAGAACTTGGCAGGAAGCCAGAAGAATTATTTTGACAAGACTTCTTGGGGGAATTTGATGGCTTCTTCTTAGACTGAAAAAAAAAAATTAAAAATTGAGAACTTAAGTCTCAAGCAGTTCAAGTTTTAAAAACTATTCTGTAATACAAATGCATAGTTATACATAACCAGAAAAAATGCCGAATAAGGAACAAGATATAGTACATGTTCTGATACTTTGCTACATTGCTACACAAATTAACTCTTTTTGGCACTAGTCAGAGTTTTTCCAAATAAGTGCAAAGCTAACCTAAATGGTATGCAACTCCTAGTGTTATTCTCCTCAAAAATGTTGCCTACTAATTCTTGCCATCATAGAGTATCAGCCTGCTTCAAAATTCACCTGGTATTGAAAAATACATTTAAGATCTGTGGGACTGCTAAACTGCAGAAGCTGAAATTCTGTAAAATTATAAGTACCATTATTATGTAGGTCCAAATAAGCCCACCTAACATCATCCTTGTTTTGGTTAAAATAAAAGAATGGCATTAAGAGACAAAGAAAATTAGTTTAGAAAGAAAATTAAGCAGAAGCTTCTGTTTTAACAGCAGTTTTACCTTGACTTTTAGCAGCATAGGGTATGCTATCTTACACTCACTCACCAACTGGAGTAATGTTGGAAAATCAGAGAGTTCTTAATTAAAACCAAAAAACACATAGCAAGTAGCTGCACTGTTAGGAAAATCCTAGACATCTAGATATTTGGCAGCTGTTTTGCAAGGAGAGACACATATGGAAGAACTGATACAAACGTTAGATGCCATGCCCTCTAGCCATCAGCCCTTGGATGCTGTTGTATTCACTCTCTTTCTCATCTGTCCTTACGAGTGCAGGGTAAGGAGCTGCACTGGCATTGATGGAACTGCTTCAGCTCCTAAACCTGTGTGTTTGCCTCCATAGATCACAAGGTCACGGCTTGAACCACATAGGATCTGTCATCACAGGGAAGGTTTCTTATTGATGATTTACTAGTGCAGACATGCCTTTAAATGATAAAGTTCATTTGGCTTTGGTCCCAATGTTAGTGTAGATAGGCAGTAATAAAGAAAGAGTAATTTTATGGAAGTTTATACTAACATATTACCTTATGGAAGATTTTTTTTCAAGAAGTTTCAGGAACATGTGTATGTCTTCATTAATGTTTGTGAATAGCTAACAGGATTCTGTGGATCCTTGTACTTAAATCCTGTCCTTGGCAAGTGCAATGACTTGAGAACTAGAAAATTGTTCTTGAGTTTAAAGGGAAGAAAAATTACCTTCTCTAGCTTTATTCTTGTGATGGATAAGTGCACAATTTCAAGCAAGGGAACAACATCCTGCCTGTGTCAGTAAGCTGGAAAGATAATAATACATGTAAGAATAGATTGTACATGTTATTGTATCTTGTCAATTAGTCATCGTTATCCACTTTCTCACAAATTGCAGATCTGCATGAAATAATTTAGTATGCTGGAATTAGAAGATCTTATGTTTAGATGTGTTTTTTATCAGCTGGTCATTGTCAGGTTTATCCTTGTAAATGTCATTGACTGAAAAAAATTGAACTTTAGCCAAGACTTGATGAGTTACATGGATAGAATTTTACCACTTAAAGCCTCATACAGGTTTAATTTACTTCACTGTTGTTTTGACCTTTATATTAAGCTGAATCTTGAAATAAAACTTGAGTACTTGAAATGCAAACTTTCATAAGCCCAGGTACCTAACACTTCCAATGGTTTCTACTCCATAAATTTAAATTCCTAAAATGAAATCTGTACAAGTCAAAATATAAGTTTGTGGTTATTTGACCATATTAACCACTGAAGTATTATCTTTCTCTTACAGAAATGTTGGAATCCAACAATATAATCAATTTCAATGGACTAGCTAACAGCTCCAGTTATCATACTTTCCTCTTGGATGAAGAACGCAGTCGGCTGTACGTTGGAGCAAAGGATCACATATTTTCTTTCAACCTGGTTAACATCAAGGAATATCAAAAGGTACTTTCATTTGTGTTTTGTACAATGTAAATATATACTTTTAATGTTGCAGAATTGTTATTACTAAGACTATGTTGGACACTGTATAAATTATGTAGTAAGTGTTTGGATATCAGGAATAGTATTACAACAAAAAAAAATTGTCTCTATGACAAGAAATTTATAATGAGCCTATAACCTATGACTGTATAATTGACAATATTTTTTTCATATTGAAAAAGTAAATGATAAGTGAATAGTCCATCTTTTCCCCAAACAAGAGATACCTTCATGTTTACTGCTAAAAAACTGAAATAACTATTACAGCAGTTTACACTAAAAGGCCTTATTACTCTGCACTTGTTTACAGATAAAAAGAAGCTGTTCTGGAGTATAAGTGTTGATTTCTGTCCTTTAACTCAGCAATTGTAGGCACTCTGCTTCTGCTTTCAAATGAAAATAGATTCTATATTAATAGAAAAGTAATAGATCCGTAAAATCTTACCATTCTTCATGAAGAGTATAATTTTCCAGAAAAGGTTTGTGACAAATGAGAAGCCGAGGAAAAGTTCAGTGATGTTCTTTTGTTAGAGTCTAAATAAATAATTTCATTTTTCATTTATTATAATAAAACAAAATGCTAAAAAGGTAAGCAATGGGATGGAGGTTTGATTTGTTATATTGAGTATTTTGATGGCACATTTTAAAATCCAGAGAGTACCCTTTTATGAGAAATATATTGCTTCAATACCCTGGGTTGTTGTTTTTTTTTTTTTCTTGGTGTTCCTGACCTTTTGCCCGTTTGACTATTAGCTTCCTAAGATGATAGCAATAAATACCTTGTGTTTTCTGTTCAGAGGGAAGACAGGCTATTCATTTGTGTTCTCTAAGGAAAAAGGATAAAAGGAAAACTGGGTATTTTCTTTTCTATTCTCTTTAGAGCAGCTATAAAGGAAACTAGCTATTTATTTGAATTCTCTGGGGGCTTGATAGCTTAATGCTTAAAACATCTGGAATAATTAAAGGAAAGAAGGTGTTTCCATTGCAGAGAACAGCTCTGTAGAATGACAGGAATTATATCTTACATACTTAAATATTCAGATACCTTTAGAACATTATTTGAAATTATATACAAATATTGCGATATTAAATAAAGAATTGCTGTTGGTAACATGGAACTGAATGTTGTCAACAGACTTGATTAGGAGAGTTGCAACTTAGACTTTAGATTTAAGAGTAGACAAAAGACTTAAAGAATTTGGGAATCTGCTTATTAAAGACATGGAAGAAACTTCAGTCAAAATTACATACAACCAGTTCTCCACTTGAGTTCAAACTTCACCAGTTGTTGCTTCCATCATGCAAAAAAGAACTAAGGTTTCTCTCTAAATGCTAACAGCAACATATGACACTGAAGGAGCACAACTCAAAAGCCAAACTTTCCAGTCTATTAAAACTAGTTCAATTTATCTGAGTTTTAAACTAAATTAGAGGAAAATACTGTACTGTGAGAATAAGGAAAAATAACATCTAGCCATTTATTTTATGGATTGGAATACTGAATATTAAATAATATAGAAATCTTTGCCCAAAACTTGAACTGGTTCTTTTGGGAGATCTCAGAAGTTTGGTTAATGTTTTTCAACATAGTAAATTTAAATTTTCACATCTCTGCACATTTTAAGCTGAGAATAGAAACAGGAAGTAGAGGGAATCCTTTGAGGGAGAATGTGCTATAAAATTTCCAGCCTTATTTTATAGACTTAAGATGTTTGATTTGTTTTTGGATTTCATTAAGTTTTAAGAAAATATTGAGTTTAAAAATGTGGTAGTAAACTGTATTTTCAAATGCCATATATAACATCTCCCTCAGCCTTTTCTGTCATCCATATTCATTTTTATCCTTCTATCAAACTATATTGAACACCAAAGCTGTGATCCAGACTTATGGCCATTCATATTGCATTATCTGAGGCTCCCAAATGAATAGCCTGGCATTTTATGGGAAGATCATGTTTTATTCTATATGTAATTCCTAAAAGCTTTTTTTTAAAACAAAACAAAACAACACAAAAACATGAATAATTGACTGTGAAAGTCTCTGGATTTTCTCTGTATGAGGTGAGATCCATTTTCTGCTAAGCAAACATTACAGTAAACCTAGTTTTGAGGTTACTTGTGTTAGGGTAGCTCTATAGGAATAGCATAAACATTTCTATTTTGATGGTGTGATACTTTTCAAACACCATAACTTCTTTTTTATTATTTAATTAACTAAACCTAGTAAAATAATGAGCTAGTAGATACAATGAAGAAGTAAACACCTCATTTCTGATGCTGTAACTCTAACATGAGAAAGCATTTCACACAGATCAAATTTATTGGTAGTAAGTATCTGAAATTTTTTGCTTAGTCTCCATGCCATTACATCAGATTTGAAACAGTAAAAGAACACTCACTTAATGGAGAGTCATCCCTCTTATTAGTATTAAAGATTCACTGCTGAGGTTCCCAACACTGACTATATTTCAAGATTGGTTTTGCTGTCGTTCTTATTCTATTTTGCTTTGATCACTTCACTTCTCTGTCATCAAATTTTATGGAATAAAAAAGGAAAAGAATGGAGAAAAAAGAAACTGGGTAAAGACACCGTAGCATTTTGTCTGCAATTTGTGATTATTGAAGCACGAAATAACATGGCGTGATTTTTCTTCTGTATCTTTAGATTGTTTGGCCTGTATCTCATTCCCGAAGGGATGAGTGCAAGTGGGCTGGAAAAGATATCCTGGTAAGTACAAATCTTTTTTGATTTTTTTTTCTTTTATAAAACATTATAAATATTTTATTATGTCTGGTTGTGTTAATTCTTAAAGTATTTTTCCTCCTCTGTAAGGTCACACATCTGATCATAATTTCAGTCTTCAGTTATCTCAACCATCTTACTCAAAATAATGAAATTTTGTCTTCATGACCAAGGTTTTACATTTATAAATGGAAATCATGCAAATTAAATAAATTCTCTCTAGGAGAAAAAAAGAAAGTCAACAGGAAAGAGAAGGGAGGAGAAACATCAGAATGCAAAATATATTATCCATTTTATACTCTTGTCCTGTTCTCATAGTACATAATATTTTGAACTATTTTTGTCCTGCTTCTAGTCCCAGTGAGTTTCAAGAAGTGCTTTCTCTTTGTGGCATCTCACTGTAGTCAGTGGGTTTCCCTGAGCTCTTTCCTGCATGGAGTTCATAGGAAGATTGAGGTCAAAGTTGTTTTAACATTTTACATTAGTTTTGGTGCCTCAGGAAAGACACTGTTACATTAGGCCTAATTTTCTGGACATTTTCACTTATTCCTATGTATATCTTATTGCCTATATTTATGAGGTAGGAGAGACATAGTCAGTAGCCCCCAAATAACAATCATTCCACACTGATAATAACTGTCTTCTTTATAAGAACAATATGGCAAATGGGAAGACAGGGCTGAAGAAGGGAAAAATACAATAAAAAATACATGCATGCAATAAGCCAAACAAAAACTTGCATAGCATAGCCAAATGGGAAATCATTGTGGTTGCCAAGGTATAACTGAGAGTGGATCTTGTCCCCGTGTGTATATGCTATTGGCCTGATTTTCAAAGATGATTCTGTAAAATATTCATAATGCCAACCATATGCCTCTAGAGAGCTCCATTTGAATAATTTCCTAGGTCATAATAAAAATAGTTTCATCAGTCTTTACCTAGAGTATAGAGGACAGTTGTCTTCATAAAGAAACATTTGGGAACAGTAGAGGTGGATTAGAGAAAAACAAAGAAATAAGATTTAAGCTATATATGTGAAAGGAGAGCTGAAGTGATGGATACTTGGGCTATCTCATTACACAGAAATAATACATTTAAGTTAATCCCTCTTCTTGTTCACAAATAAATTTTGGGAGTACATTGCAAGGTGAGGACTAAAATATCTAAAATTCAAGGTTAAGAAAAAATAAGGTTAGTGTTAAATGTATGATCAAATTAACTAACCTTGCAGCTTGATCTTATACTAAGTAATATATTAGATTACGTTTTTTAATAGCTGGGGTTGAAATCTAGAAAATCAATAAGACATTCAGCACTTAGAATGAAAGTATACTTTTTATTTTTTTTTATTTTAAGAAATTCACAATAGTAAGAAAGAGTAAATTTTATGCATTACACTAGGCTGATTGCAATCTGTTCTTTGTAAATAGATATACTATTATTCTGGAGTGAGCTGGGAAATTCAGATCCCCATCCTCTGACTGTTTATGCCGTAACTATTTTATTTACTCTGATTCCTATGATATTAGGGCAGCTACACCCACTGATCCTGAGTATATCTTAGTGAGTTCAGGTCATCATCTTTAAATATTTACAGCTATGTATTCTTGACATAAAACAGTAGATTACAAAATATTTAATGTGACTGCTTTAGCTGTAATTACAGATAAAGATTATAGATTATTTATGAAACTTATTCCTCCCTCATTTATTCCTTAAAGCCATTGTCAGTACCTTGGGAGTGTGAAATGTGAAGACCATAAAAATAAGTCAACAGACTCGCATTAAAGGGAACAAGAGAAATGCAGGACAAATAAAGTGGTATATAAAACATGCTTGATTTAATATTTCTTTCAGCATGGACCACTGCTAAGATACTAGATACTCTTCATTTGTGGTGTTTCAAAACTTCCTATGTGACAGTCTATACTACTTCATCAAGGTCTTTTTAAAAAACTTTTTTAATTATTGATCTCCAGGGGAGGTTAGTGCTGAAAATACAAGTCCCCACTAATAGGCCAGGTGCACTGCAGCAGCTGCAGCGTGAGTATAACCCTGTCTCTGCCCCACTGCTAACCTCAGCTATGACCTCTGATATTTCCTCTCATAATTATGAGGGGTAATTTACTGTCATTTTCACTCCTTCCGAGGGATTCCTTATGCTGACGCTGTCAGTCATGCCATCTAGGCTCAGCAGGTTTGTAGCTCTGGACAGCCCACACGGGATTTGAGGAAAGCAGTTGACTTGAGCTGTACCTGCTTCCCTGATAGCCCTTTGTTCCTTAAGCTGTCATTTTCATTTCCGTTTCTTAAAATGCTTAGTATATGTTAATTAGTTAAGCTTTGTTCAGTGTACAGATAGATAAACCTTTTAGAGTTTTCATATGGGTAAGCTGAGACGAGAGGCTGAAAGACTCCCCCAGACTTTACAATATTTACTTACAACAGGACTTCTCTGATAGAAGTTCACTGCTACACTTTCCCACAAAGTATATATTTTTTTCCAATAAAATAGTAATTACCGTCTCACATACGTACTTAGTATTACAATACATTTCCGTTTCCTCAGTACAGAGTATCACAAGCACCAAAGTAACATCGTTCATGAAAAATTGAAGACTATAAATAACAAATAAGATATTTGCTTATGTAATTCATCTAAATGAGCAATTCTGTGAGGATTTCTTTCTGTTCTGGACTTCAGTCTCTCATTTGATCTGTTCTGGTTGCTGAGAGTCCTGTGAATATTTCTCACGATTCCTGACCAGACCTTGGTAATGATCAAAGAAAACAAAGTCTCTACAGAATACTTCTCAGCTTTTATACTGAATTTATGCTACAGACATGCTGTTAGTCATATCCCTTACTAGTGAGCCTCAATATTTTGATTTTAAGACCTCACAGGCACCTGGGACCCAGCAGCAACACATGGCAACCTCTGCATTGCATATGGGTTAAATAATAGGTAACTGAACCCCCCCCCCCCCAAAAAAAAAAAAAGGCTACAATTCCACCCTGACATTCTTGGGATGTCATAAACCAGCAAAGCAAAATTTGGGTGATTTACAAAAGTTACCAGAAACACTAGTCAGTTTTGCAGATAGGGATAGGGTAGGGATAGCTTCTTGTCTGGAAAGCTCATCTAATCCTTAAACAATTTACTATTGCTTTAAAAGTTTTAGCTGCTCTTTAGTCGATACTTCTCTGCACTAGATTTGGCTAAGGCACCATTGCAGTAGTTGACATGATACACAATTAATCAGAGAAATCCCTATTGAAGGGTGTGAAAGATTTCTATGACTTGAAAGCTTTAAAGATGTGTTTCTGAAGGGCACCTTAGGATGTTATTTTGAAGTGTGATTTGACTATCTAATTTATTTAGCCACTTTTAAAGATCCTAGCTCAAATTAAATTGTTGAAATGATCCCCTCTGACCTTGACAGGTATAAAGCTTTAAAATCTCAATGGGTACTTTAACAAAGTCACATAGGACAAGCTACATGATGACAGATACTTTGTATGCTTTATGAAACCACCTTCTCTTTGGATGTTTCTAATGAGGAATAGATGTACAAACAGATACAAAAAGTACTAAATACTTTTACCTGGTACCAGCAAGCTTCTGCATATGCTCTGTCACATGAACAAACAGGTCCATACAGAGAGTTACTTTTGTGCCATTTTCCTTAACAGCAAAAGTGTATCAGAGCAATTATGTGTCTTAGCACTGACTGTATTGCAATTTATAGGAGATAGATATCTACTTGGGCTATTTAATTGTCGTTAAATTTTACCTAGTTATTAACTCTTACCAGAATTCAACCGTGATTGACTTTTTTGTACTTGATAGTGCTCTTGGTGGAAATTTGGATTAGAAACCTATTCCCAGTTAAGAAGCAGTGAGACTTTTTATACTATACATGATACAGCTATATTCTGTGTATGCTTCTTTACATTTAAATGTGGCTGGCACTTAATTATTGAGTTTATAGTTCATGCAGGTATAATCTCATGACTTTAAATTAATTTACCATCTCATTTATTATGATAATACTTAGTTTAAGCCAAAATGTTAGTGTGCCATCTCAATTTATGCTTGCTTTAATATTTTCCAGCCCCTTCCTTAATCATAGGAAGGCTAGCAATTCCATAGGCTTACAGACCCAACAGAGTGCAATGATTTAATTTGAAAAGAAAGAAGAAAAACTAAAAAAGAAAAACTGATGTGTTACTTAGCAAGCATCCCTCAGACATTTCTGGTGATACTTTTGAAAAACAAAGTTGGCAGTAAATGAGCACCATTCCCTTTAACTCATTTTATTACTGTTGTTGCCTTAGGGAAAATAGAAGAACATGGACACAGAAAGTAAAAGTAATTCTTTTCATCTGTTTTTGTAAACAAACATCTGAAAAGGAAATCTGAAAATTAAATATACAATGTTGTCTGGATCAGAAAGCCTGCATCTAAATTCAACTGACAGGCACAATTTTTCTGGTCAAATTACCTCTGGCCCTTTCGGTGTGCCAAAGAGGAGTTCAACCCTTTGGAGGATATCTACAGCCAGATTTCCATCTTTTCTATCACCAACCCTTCCTCACTGCCATTTCCATTTCTCTTGTCTCCCTGTCTCCAGCATAGTGCTGAAATCCATTAACAGAGACTAAAGACCCAGAACTCCCATCCAGCCAGGGGAAAAGGGAAAGGTGAATGTCCCCTGGGAGTAGGAAGGGGTAAAATGAGCAAAAATCCAAATCAACTGACCTGCAGTGAAGTAAGGGACAGAATTTCTTGTCACTATTACCTTCTGCAAAGACAAATGTGACTTTTGAGCCACTTGTGAAATGAATAGTGCCACTGAATAATATCCCTTTCGACTCTATCAACTGTAACAGTTAGTATGCTTGGTTTATTATCTTGAAGGCTGCTTACTCCTTAATCTTTTCCATAATCTTTAATGTGGGTATGATTTCCTACCAAAGCATTTTTTACCATTTGGGAGACAAGAGAATGAGACATTTTGTAAGTAAAGTGCTTCTTTAATGTTGTTCCTGTGTAAAACTGCTTTGCATAGACTACAAATGAAAGAAAAGATTGGGGGGTGGGAGGGGGGGATAAAACAAACCTAAAAACCCTTCACTTAGAGGAGAACTGAGCTTGGTACAAAAGAAGGGTAGTACACTAGAGTCTTTCAAAACCCTGTAGAGCTCTCTAACATAATTTTTTCCACCTGGGAAATTCTGGTTGAGCCAGCTCCAGTTCTTGGATGGACCCCTACAACAGACCCACCAGCATAAAGCCTCATTTATGGCTTTTAGTTTAGAAGCTGATCCTACAGCTTGTGTTCATTTAGGTATTTGCATATATTTCTTTCCATGAACTGACCAAGGCAAATCAGTTACTGTAAAGTAATAACTTGTGTACTTATACAGAGGAAGAATTAAGTTGGCAGTTCTTCAGATTTTCATATTTTATCCACTTATGTGTCATGAGAAATCATTTAAGTTTTTCAGTATGGGGAACAAATTGTTATAGATCAAGAAGAAAGCTAATTTTTCAATTTTGGGCTTATTTTTCTGCTTATAGGTGTGACTATAGAAATTTGCTTCTGAAGGAAACTTAATATTCAGCAGATTTAATGCAGTCTTGCAGAAATGTTTTCTTTGTTGTTTTTGAAATAACAAAGTCACAGACTTAGAAAAGGGGAGGTAAAGGAGAAACTAAGGAAAAATTGTTACCACAGTTAAGGGGTTTAATTTTCTATCAATAGGTGTTCCTCATGAGCCCTAGTTTGGCCTTGGCAAAGTCTGAGAATTACTTATTTACAGCTGAATTACCAGCTGTTGCTGTTTAAAAATGATGTTGGGTAATTCCTTGTTATGATTTATTGCATCCCAAGATGGACAGATTAAATTTATTCTTCATGTGTGTCTTTCCAGAGAAACACATTAACTGGATGACTATGTCAAAGCTAATGCTTTGTTCAGTTTCCACATCATCATATTAATGAGTGGGAATCTTATCAATGTTTATAAATATCTAAAGGGTGGGGGTTAAGAGGATGGGGCCAGACCTTTTTCAGTGGTGCCCATCAACAGGACAAGGGGCAACAGACACACATTGGAGCACGGGAGATCCCACTTAAACAAAAGGAGATACTTCTTTACTTTGAGGACAATGGAGCACTGGAACAAACTGCCCAGAGATGATGTGGAGTCTCCTTCTCTGGAGACTTCCAAAACCTACCTGGATGTGTTCCTGTGTAACTTGCTCTAGGTGAACATTGATTTAGCAGGGTGATTGGATTCGATGATCTCCAGAGGTCCCTTCCAACACCTACCATTCTGTGAATGTGATTCTATGATCTTAATGTCAGCAGAACATCTTTAAAAAAAGCTTTTTAGTGCAGAGAAAGTTTTGCATCCTGATGATAGTGGAACAATAAAAGTAAGAATAGTAAATAAATGGAGAATCTGTATCTTTCCCTCTCGCTTTTGTGTTTCTTGGTTGGTTGGTTGGTTTGGTTTTTTCTTTGTTTTATTTTTTTCTTTTTATTTTTTCTCTTTTTCATTTTCTTTTTCTTCTTTTTCCTTTTTTTTTCTTCTTTTTCATTTTTTTCTTTTTCTGATTGAGTGATGTGATCTATGTTGGATCAAATAATCTATTCTATCTCTTCATCTATTTTTCCCTTGGGTAATTCCTTCCTGAATAACATCTTCCAAAACTTTATGTTACTATACATGTATCATGAATATAAAGAACATAAAATTAAAACAAAAAAATAAAAAAAAAAAAACAAACCAACCAACCAACCAAACAAAACCCCAGAAAAACAATCTAACAAAGAACCCTAAAAATTGCTGAGCAAACTCTCATTTCATTTTGATGCCAAATTTTTACTGAGTGGGAATTTTAAGTTTGTGTCACTTAAGGTTTCTCTGTTCATCCTCTCTCTGTGGTGTCAAAATAGTTTAATACCCACACACAAATTTCTGTATTCCCACAGTAAGGCATATATAACTTCATAGTCTAGCTTAGAGAGTATGTTTATTTACAGGCACAGATATTGCTAAGCAACTGTCCCTTATAGCTGCAACAATCTTTTGCTTCCTTTCAACATTTCATGGTTTTACGTTCACTTTCAACACAGAATTTTTTGAGCATATTTATTTTAGGTGGCTGTGAGTGGAAGTCATTACAGGATATGCCTGTAATATGCTGAATAAAGGCAAGCTGATTGATATGGAGTCTTAAGTGTTTTATGTGCCTATAACAGGCTTGACAACCTGTTTGTCTGAAATATTCCTCTCAATTAGCAGGTGTTGATACCATTCGGAAAGGTGGGGTGTAATCTGATTTCTCCAGGAGACAGGTGATTACCCCACCCAGATAGAAGAGATAGACGAGAGTCTCTTCAGATCTAGACTGTGGTTGCAACTTAAATTGCTGCTGGGCTCGGTGAGACTGTTTGAGCTGAAATATTGTTCATTTCTTTGCTAATAAAGCCATGACCAAAATGTGGGACAGGTTTCCTCTACAGAGCAAAACCAATTTTGTTTTAAAGTTATGGTCAGAAAAGAACTGGCTTCTTCTTGTCCTCAAGGCTTCCCAATGTTTTGCGTTATTCCTGAAATACTCTCCTGTTCCTTAAATAAATTAATTCTGTGATGTAGCAAGTGCACACTACTGAGAAAGATAAAAATTCAAAATAAAGGAAGCTTGCTAACACCCATGGAGAGGCTTAATGTACAACAATCACACTGTGGCTGCAAAATCCTGAAAACCCACTTGTTTGCCGGACTGCATCCACAAAAGACTTTGTTTTGTCTTGTTCACTACACATTAACCAGATGTACAAAAATATGAGGTGGTCATTAAATCAGGTATGTCGTGATGCAGCCTTTTCTTGGCATCCTTCTAGCTGTTCACAGATGCAGAATAATTATTATCTGCATCTGCTGCATGAAGATTTAAGGACTGGAAACATGTCTTGTAACGTGAATATACTGAATGCAGAAAAAAATGAAGACATTTTCCTTCCTAAGACCACTAGGTCAGATGGTTAGTGCTAACGACAAAGATTTGAAGGCCTACTGTGTTCAGTCTGCAGTCAAAGGAGGCATCTTTAAAGCATGGCTTCTAATGACTTCTTCTAATGGTTTCTGGCTTAAGACTGTCTTCAGAATAGACCCAAGGGAGTATAACAACCTGATTTAGCTACCTCTATGCATATCCTAAGTGGTAAACTCTGAGCCAATTGACCAAGTACCAGTAGTGACTAGTAGAGTTGCAAGCAGGCAGGTAGACAGACAGGGAGATATTTTGTGTTTCACCCTTATGAACACAAAGGGAAAACCAGAGAAGCTTTCCATCTGCTGTGCAAGTGTGCTGACAGCACAACTGTTTGCTAAGATGGCATGCAGTTTTGTGGCTTGAAGGAGTCAGGATATGTCTGCATTTTTTTTCAGTGGCTTTTTTTTTATCATCTGCTTTGTTAGTTGTCTTCTTTTTTCTTGTCTTGATGCTTTAATGGTTTCAATTCATGCAGACATCCTGCAACTTGAGTAAATTACACATTTTAAATATTCTCATGAATTCTTGTCATATAAAAAAATCAGATAGATAACAGGCATAACTTAATTGGAAAGATAACTGGAAGTACAGTAAGCTGTACTAGGCAACCAAAATGTTTTTTCAGCCCTCATCAGTACCTTCAGCCTAAAATTTCTCAGGGGACATCTTGACAGCAGAGTAGAATCTATGTATGGAATTAATCAGTGGTTCCTCTGCAATGTTGGCAGTGGTCACCATGACTAATCTTTTCTGACATCTCCAAAGGGTTCAAGTCTTCAAGATCATGATCCATTGTAAAGACCTCCAGATTACGATCCAATATAAAGGCCAGTGAATCTGGGCATCTGTCAGCTTTTTCAGAGGTCTGAGGTGGGAAAACAAGTACAATTAGAATACGGTCCACAAAATAACTGCAAAACATTGATCCTGCTAATTGCGAGGTACAATAATGACAAAACAGAGATAGAAATGATGCTATTGATCCCAGCTGCAAGGGCTATACAGTAATAAATCATAGTCTGCAAAACTTTTCATGTCAGATAACCTCCAAAATCATCCACCTGCCTATACAGGTTCAGCTGGAAGGTTATCTCATCAAATACAGTTGCCAGGCATGATTTCCCCATCCACCAGAGCCTGTATGAAGCTTCTGGTACTCGGGGACTTTCCCATTACTGTCAATGCATCACTTACCACAATAGCTTTTTGACAGTGTTACTAACTTGCTTAGTCCCATAAAATAAAATTTTAAAAGACCATTGCAGTTTAACAGGACTGGAATAATTTGCTTTGTTCCCTGACTATTCTGGACCTGTTTAAACAGACCAACTTTATTTTATTAAGTGTTACTGTAATACAAAGAGAGAAATGGTAAAAAAGAATAAATAATCTTGCTGCCTTTTACAAAAACTTGCACACAAGCAGCAGGAGATGTGAAAGCATATGCTATGTAGAGCTGACCCTGAAGAAGACTTCTTTGCACATGCTTACTGACATGCTAAATTAGCAGGATCTAGCTGAGAATCGATCATCTGTGTACATGGCATTCACATACACATTTATTACACTAACACTCCAGAAATGTTTTCCTTTAAACAATGCTGCTGCATGCTGAAAAAGATACCTAGCCAATACAGGCTGACCCGATTGCAGCTGACAGTAGCTTAGTAGCAGAAAAGAGAAGTTAAAAAGCTCCCTGATAAGTCCAGAACATCGTTCAGCAGTGTGATAAATTTGAATGACAGCAGCAATATTAGGGATTACTTATTTTCTGTGGATATCCCTGACCTCGTCACTTGAGAATTCAACTAATTGGGCAGAGAAGAAAAAATGGTAAACATATTAATTAAACTCGTGCATGAGACTTTATATGGAAACCATCCATCCATTTTGATTTGAAAGACAGAACATGTATTTATTTTGTTTGTCCAGCTGTTAGATGATAGCTTTAATTCTCCTTGTCCATCCATTTTAGTCAAAACCTTCTAATATTTTAATCACTTGGCTATGTGGGAATGTTGAAATAAAGGAATAATGTATTATAGGGTCTGATCCTTATCTGGATTAAATCATCAGAAACTGTTGAAGCTAATGATACAGTAATGGAATATTTAGCCTTCTACTTATTGCCCTGCATAATCTGGCCATTTGCATTTACTGTAACATCTGAGAAGCAGTATGGACATCCATGTTGGTTTTAAAAAAATGAAGCAGCATTCTTAAAATAAGGAGAAAAATCTGGATATGAGTTGGTCACTGGGGCTTAACCTCTTACTCCCACTTAAAAAGATGTCATTAAAAACTATTTGCTGCATCAGTAATCCAGATTGAAAGATGTAAATTTCCAGGCTTCTGCAGGAGAGATAATTACTGGAAATTCATAAAAACCCACTTAAATTCTGTTTAAATTTTCATATACAGAGCAGATGTTTTGACAGATGGATGGACTTTATTTTTGTAACTGTCCGGGAAAAGTCTGCGTAACACAGTCTAATCAGTGTTACATATCTGTAGTGTTTGTTTTTCAATCTTTCTGCATTTGGCTTCTCTGTTTTTGGTTGCATACATTTTCCTTTTTTCAGGCTAATCTCTCTCTGCATAAGCCCTTCTATCAATTTGATACATAAATATTATACAACTCTTAAAAATAAATGTGTGCATTTGATTAGTAAGTCAGACATATTGATCTTCATATAGTGGGTGCCCTTCTAGAAAACTTAATACTTTATCACCTTCTCAAGACAGGACCTCTGCCCTTATGTACGGTATGCAACATTTGGAAACAAGATTTAGAGTTAAGATCTCTATCCAGATACACTGGACCTCTTTAACTCACACTTGGTATGTAAACGAAAATCAAATAATTTCTCAACTTGTTTCACAAGTAGGAGTTTAGTACAGTGGGGTTGATGCTGTGGGTGCACTACTGTAGTATGGTGCAAATGGATTTAGCTACTTTCATTTTAATAAACCGTCAGTGTGGAGCTGGGGATCTGAACCCCATAACCTTCCTCAGTTTAGAGGAAACATAAACATCTATGACATACCTGCAGTAAAAAACCTTTTTGTCACTCAGGAATGCCCAGTACACTTCTGGGGCACTGTTTTCTCCAGGTGGCCAAATGAACATTTAACTACTGTACACAATGTAGGATGGTTTCAGCTGGATGTCATTGTGCCCTTATAGGCCAAACTAATCTCAGGAATGCCTGTAGTATCTGCTTGGCCTTTGATGAGGGATACAGTCCATATTTCTTCACACCAAGAAACAAACTGGATTGTGCCCCATGTTTGGGATGCTTCAGCTACTGCAGATGGCAGAGCCAGGACAGGTCACAAACCGTTTTTTTTAACCATACTTTGGAGGATATTGGCAGTCATGACATCACATGACTGTTTGCAAAATAAGATCTAGCAGTTCCAGAGTAAAAATATAAAAAAGTAGCTATCTAAAGAAGTCAAAAGAGAGAGATAAAGGCCTTGCAGGCTATGCTAAAGAGTCTCAGACGTGATGTAGAGGCTTATCTGTTTGAATTTTAAGATAGAGGTAGTTCTGTATAAGGCCAAAGGCAGAGCCTACAGCACTTGGGGGAAACCTTATATCATTTATTGAAATATAAATTAAGATTAATTCTCTCCAGGGGTAGGCAAGATAAATGGATGGGAGTTTTGAGGACTGCAGTAACTCCCATATGATGTACCTAATTTTCTCTTTGAATATCTGCCTCAATCATTCTGAACCATATGCAATCACTTAAGATTTTTGCTGTATTATGTATATATAAACTTAAGCTTTAGGGCATAAACCAGTGTGTAGTTTTATATAGACAAGAGAACTTTCTTAATATTAAGCTGCCCATTATAATAAACAGTATTATTGGATGGAACAATTTATAATGATTCACTATGGTGTTTCCAGTGATCCTCTTCTTTAAGATTTATTTTCATAACCTATGCAAGTATTACTTTCCTACTGACAGAGAACTTCTTAAACATTGCATTCATTTTCATTCACATTATTAAGCTAAAAGTATTTTAAACTCCCACGCCACTGTGCTTTCATATAAGAAAGAAAAAGCTGTTTCCACCTTGAAAATAATTTTTCTAAGTCTAATTTTCTTCCTTCGGCTGTTTTACTTGACAAAGAACTATATCCAAAGGGTATAGATATGTCCAGAATATGCTCCCTTTAAACAACATTCCCTTCCTGGGGAAAATGAAAATGGTTACAAAGGTACTAGGGGGGGCTGAACTCATGTGTACACATGGTGTCTGAATTCCCTGAGAATTTATTCCTTATAGCTTCTGGCTCTGGGTTACTTCCTCCTCCTCCAGTGGATATTTTCTCCCATCTGCTGCATTTTATTGAGACACTATATTTCTTTTGTTGTCTTTGTCTCCTTTCCAGTGCCTTTCACTCTCAGATCATGTAGTGAAATGCCTCATTCTGTTGGCACAGATCTTTATGGTAACAATATAGCACTGGCCTGGGGGTCTGGCACGGAGAGACACTGCTGCCAAGTGGGACAAGCCCAGTTGGAGATACCCAAATCATTTCAGGCCTCCAGCCAAGGGGGTTGGGGAGTTGCTTTGTAGTCGAGTTGACATAGCCACCGGTGTCGGGACCAGCAGAACTGTCTGCCAGGTTTCACAACTGGCAGTGCCTGAATGCCTTTGTAGGAGCATTTCCATGAGGGCAGGAATGGGGAAGCAGAGACTGAAAATGAGAATCAGTCACCAAAGTCTCATGTAGTGTTGGACCCAAATTGCATGCAATGCACACACACTTTCCCTAATCAGAATATCTTCTTTGACATACATGTATGCTGAGATTTAAAGTTGAAGCAAATAATTTAAAGCTGTTCAAGTTGGTATTGTACAGATTTATGAGAAGCTTTTTCATCACAGAACCTCATAAACCAGGAAACCCTAATATTCACCATCAGAAAGCAAACTCTTGATAAGTTTAGAAGATCAAACACATAGGTGCAACATTTCCACACATGATGCTGTACCTCTGCAGCTGTACTTGAGCACAATTAGACAAAGGAAGGATTCTGATTACTGTCTAATTGAAATCAATGCGCCTATTGCTATTGTTCCAAGGAGAATAGCACTGTCTCCCTGGCAAGGCAGAAACTTCACTTTCAACTTCCTGAGTTGACAAGAGCTTAAATCAGAGCTGTAACTTGACTTTGATGTCATTTATTGTGGCTTAGTACCTTTCTTTATTTGTTTTTTTTACAATCACGTAAAATATATAAGGAAACCTAATCTGTTATGGAGGTGTATTAGAATTTACTGAATCAACCTTAATGGTTCCTTTACATAACTATTAAAAACAAGGAAGCCATAAGAGCAGTCTGAACTGGGCTAAGAACTTTAAATGTTCCATAAATTTATTTGTCACAGTCAAAGGTTTATTGCTGTAGGTATTTACCTTCCCCATTGTTTAACTAGGTTGTGCATTTCTCAGACATCTATAGGAAAAAATATGTTGTACAAGGAATTAAGGAATGCTTAAAAGCAGGGATAAAAAAAGCCAAATCTGCTTTTGGAAATATATTATAAATCTGGAGTAACTTTATTGATATTAATACATTTACACTACTATCAATCCTGAACACTTGAAGATAAAATATGGCTAGGAATGAGTTAATTCCTCCCTCCCCCATCATAGCCTAGTCTGGAATAATTCAGTGGACCTGATGACAGAATGTTTCTTAATTTCCATCCACAGAAATCAAAGAAGATTCTGTGCCTAAACTGAGTGGGATTTTCAATCTCACCTTTAAAGTATTAGCTAATACCTTCTTGCTGTATATTGTAGATAAGCAGCTGAACAGTATTTAGTGAGTGCTTATAGAGTCTCAAGTGGTGTGTTGGTGTAAATCAGTATAGCTCCTCTGAAATCAGCACTGTCTCTTTTGATTCACACTGACCCTGGGTCTAGCCCATGTACTCACAGCATTTTGCAAAGGTGTGTGTCCACTGGCCTCTAACATTTCGTGTTCTTCAGGTAGGCAATTTTCAAAAGCTTTAATAAAGTGTAGTAGTAGACCACAAAGACAATTTTTAAATCATGATACATCAAACCAGACAAGGCAAAGTGCAGTCCTACTGAAACAGTGTTGTGATTAAATTTGGCCAGATAACATTCTAACTGAAATTTTTAATAACATGCAAATCGTTGGTCAGTTTTAAATTATGTTAGTATCAAAGTCAGGTGCTTTCTGAAACACAGAACGTCTGCATTTAAGAAAGTATCTATTTCCATTTTGTTAATTTTTAATGTTAAGTGAATTTGCAACATTTGCCCATTTTTACTTTTGCATACATTGAATTATTAACACACTTTCATGGCTTTTCCATATTTCTTTCATTAAAATGAACAAAGGACAACAGCATTAAGAAGAATATTGAAACATATATAGTAATTTTGATGATTTATGACAAGTATTTGCTTAGTACTCTACCACTATGACAGTGGAAAGCATACACATATAATAAATGTATGTTCATGTTTATACATGTGTGGGAAGAAGAATATGTATGCACCAGAAATTGTGTGTTTTTATTAAGAAAGGTCAGAATGGACAGATTAAGAGAGACCTCTAGTAACATCCATCTCTATTTCTTTCAATTTCCTGCTGGATTACCTTAACTATTTCTATGTTTTCTCTTCTACCTCAGTTGGAAAGATAACTTATCAGGAATAAGCCAAGGACATAGTAAGATTCTGAATGCTCTTTTTAATGCATTGCATTATCTGCTACTCAAATAAACAATAAAATTGGAAGTGCAATGCCATTTCAGTACAGTCCTTCATGTAAGACAGGGAATCAGTGATTTATCTGTGTAAGTTCATTGCTTTTTCCTGTGGTGGCCTAAGGCATGCCT
The DNA here is from genome assembly GCA_027560015.1 of Chloroceryle amazona. Taxonomy (NCBI): domain Eukaryota; kingdom Metazoa; phylum Chordata; class Aves; order Coraciiformes; family Cerylidae; genus Chloroceryle; species Chloroceryle amazona. The sequence goes on along the minus strand of JANHFX010007793.1, from coordinate 1,587 downwards.
CAAATTGCACATGCATTTTCCTGGCAGAGCCATTATTTTGTGCTTGGAAGTATCTGGTTTAATTAGCAAACAAGTTACAGAGACTGATGATGCTGATCAATGAGATTTCTATGGAGTTGGTACCTCAGGTGGCATTTTCATGGGCCCTGATCCACTTGGAGAGGTACAACTGAGTGCTCTACCATGAAAAGTCATCAAATATGCATTGAAAAATTTCCTTTATTTTAAACAGAAACTTTACTGGAAATGGTTGTTTTATTTCAATGTTCTTATTTTTCTCCTATTTGAAATGCATTATTTTTAGTTGTGACAGTAGATTGATTATTTCTTTTCATTGTTAGACCTGATTGAAATAAAAATCTTAAACAGGAAAAGTTGACATCTTGACTATCAGGTTAGACATTTCCATTTTAGTAACATTAATAACAGCATTTTTGTTAAAAAATAACAGATAATGTTTGTGCTGGAGACTGCTAATGTTCCTGTTAAGTTTTTAATTGCAAAGAACTAGATGGATAATTAGGTAGAGAATATAAAGTCCAACTCCTGCAAAGCTTACATTCTAGGGACTATCAATAATTACTTTACAGTTTAACGTATGTATCCATCTTTGTAAAACTGGCCCCTAAACACAGATGACAGGGGTGAGGCAGCATTCATATTATTGTTAGAAATATTATATCAATGATTTGTTTTTCATCAACTCCTTCCATCTGGCCCATCTTTCTTCTAATTGTTACTTAATTGAGTACAAGCAAACAGTTGGTCTATTTTTCTTCATTATTTCATTCTGACACATTTCTATAAATGGGTTTTGTCTTACAAACATGGCAATAGCATAAATTACAAAGATGAAGCATGTCTGAAAGAAAAATTAGGAATTTTTTTGTGTGTAATCTTTTCTTTAGGGGGGGTGCTTTATTAAATGGCAACCAAAGATATTTAAATGAGAACCTAAATCAGGCTATTAAATGCTTAGCTATAAACAAGCTTATAGACAGCATTAAATGATCACACTTTTAAAATCTGTTCATTCAGCCATACATCCCTAGCACAGAGAGCTCCCATTAGTCATAATAAGTGAATTAACTCTGTGGATGCGTTTGTTTCTCCTGTTTCTTTGCAGAGAGAATGTGCTAATTTCATCAAGGTGCTTAAGACTTACAACCAAACCCACTTATATGCTTGTGGAACAGGGGCTTTTCATCCAGTCTGCACCTATATTGAAGTTGGAAGCCATCCTGAGGTAAACTACCTTAAAATGGTCTTTTTCCTTTTCCTCTTTTTAATCTATATTGGTGTATAGCCATGATTTCTTCCTGCTAAAATGCACTTTCACTAGTTTCTGTGGCTCAGTGAGTGGATCTGGTAAGACCTGCTCCTGAATCATGTGCTGCCTGATAAATTGCAGCTTAATCTGTCTTTTTCTTCCCTACACAGTATCTTTTCCCCGAGGGATTTAAATAAATATAAGTAAGCCCATTCTACCTGGTTCATGAAGTTAAAAGCATTCTTTTTTTTTTTTTTTTTTTTTTTTTTTTTTTTTTTTTTTTTTTTTTTTGTTGTATTGTTTTTCTATAATTTTGT